>PUHP01000300.1:0-13751 GCA_006783085.1 Colletotrichum shisoi
GGGGGGGGTGTTCAGAGAAGCCAAGCTTGTCATCCGGGAAACAGGATACAGCGTCTCGTTCAACACGACATGTGTAAGAACGGTACAATCATCGATGCAAAGATCATCCGTCCCATTCTTAGCGAGACCAAAAACGCTGAGCACGATTGGTTGAAGAGAAAAGATAGGTCACCTAGAGTCAGCGGGCTGTAGACGTCAATCCATTTGGGGTTAATTTTCTAAGGAAGCTTGGCCAAATAGCCATAGCGGTGGTCTTCGGTGACCAGCTACTCAACCACCTCGTCCTCTGTGAACAGACTACAAAATAGACTGTTAACTAGCAGTAACAAGGCCGACGTAAAAGCTTCGCATGCTGCGGTGGAATGCGGTCGATGTTGTCTTTGGCATCGGCTCATCAATCTGGCTCGACTGGAATCTAACCTTTGCGGAAGTTTTAGTCCGACCAAGCGCTGCGAGGTCTCTGCCGTTTTCTCATCTTCAAGCTCGGGTTTTGGAGTTGGTGGACCCGAAGAGAAGTGGTAGACGAGCTTACGGCGGTTACACCGAACAGATACTGTAGTAAGTCACTTGAGGCGAAGAACTTATGCTTCGGACAAAGGGTGCGGAATCGGGCGATCAAGTGAACACAAGGCTGTTATTGTCATGCGAATCCGCATCATGTTAGGTTTTTATGTCGTATACTTTGACGGAATCAACTACAATAAGAGAATAGCCCGCGATCATTAACCGTCATCCTAGCGCGAAGCGACGAACGTGCCGTTGGCGCACTTGAACCCCAGCTTGGGGTTCAGATCAGGCATCGCGTTCACGCAGATGACTTTCGGCACCGTCTTGCTTTGGGGCTCGACCTTGATGTCCTTCGCGCGGAAGTTCTTGCAGGACTTCTCCGTGTTGCACCCGATGATGATAGCTTCCGAGTGCGTGAGGTTCCCGAGCCCGGCGTTGTACCAGCAAGGCTACAACAGTCACTGTCAGCAAACTTTTCTTTCCGCAAGGAAGACTCCGGAGGGATGTGGCTCACGTTGGTGGTGCACGACCCGTCCCCGGGGTTGTAGGTGTTGATGTTGCCCGAGAAGTCCTCCCAGGTGAAGTCCTCCATCATGACGGACGAGTTGTTGGGTCTTTCGCCGGTGACGCTGGCCTGATTGTAGTAGGTCTGCGTGACGAATATGGGAAACGTGACGTTGTCGACGCGGATATTGCTCCAGGTGATGTTCTTCGCCAGGCCCTTTGCCGCAGGTGAAAGTCAGCAAACAACAACAACAACAACACTACATCTTCCCAAGTGTAATGGGGCCCTTCCTTACCTGTCCTCCGATCCAGCTCTTGAATCGGGCGGCGTACAGACCGCCCCGTACGGTGACGTCCTCGAAGCGGATGTTCTGCACGTCGGCCGGGAACGCGGGCTTGGAGCCCAGAGAGCCGACGCTCATGCCGTGCGTCTCGAACCCGATGGTCGCGTCTCGGAAGAGGACGTTCTTGGCGCCGTCGTTAATGGCAATGGCGTCGTCGCCGTTGAAGATGTTGCTATTGGTGATGGTGACATCGGTCGCGCCGACGTCGAACCCGTCCGTGTTGAAGGGGAAGCTGCTGCTCTCGGACCGCGCGTCGATGACCGTGTTGGCGATGGTGATGTTCTTGCCCTTGATTGAGAAGTTCCAGCCGATGGGCTTCAGCGACTTCATGTTCCTCATCACGCCGTTGGTGACGCTGAACTGCATCAGGTGAGGCCGGTTGGGCGTACCGGCCTCACCGGGCTTGTTGAGATCCCACCAGGCCTGCCCATACGACTTGATCCAACCGGCGTCGGGCTGTGCACAACTCAGTGTGTGCAAACAAAAACACTCTAGGCCAAAAAGCAACCGGCCGATTCGGAGTCGAAAACCAAGGCAAAGGCGAAGGGGGGGGAGCATGAGCAACGTACTTCTGACGAGCCGATCCATTTCACGTTGGTGCCACCGATCTGGAACCATGTGAGCGAGCCGTCCTTGAGCTCGACGAGCTTCTGCATTGCGGGGATGTCCTGCGGGAGGCTCAGGTTGCCAGCGACGGTGATGACGACGTTGGACAGCTTGGTGGCGACGACGGGCTCGAATGCCTTGTATTCGACGCCCTCGCTGAAGACGATCTCAGCGTCGCTGGCGCACTTCACGAACGCGTCGGCGATGGCGGCCGCGTCCGACGCTGAGTTGCCGGAGCAGGCGATGACGCATCTCTGGCCGCACGCGGCGGACGCGGACCCGGCGAGGCAGAGCGCCAGTGGCAGTAGATGGCGGTACATCATGGCGACGGACTGAAGGATCGGATGTAGAGTGAGTAAGGAGGGACGAGCGATGTCCGTTGTTTAGGAGAGAGACCGGCGGGCTACGAAGAGCTCTTATTAGCTGTCGGCGCCAAGCCGGGGTTTATGAGCGCCAGAAAGCTTCGCCCGAGCCGAGCCCCTCTTTCAGGGGAGGTTGCAAGAAGACCATCGGTCCCCCGGGATATTGCGTATCGAGTCGCCCATGGTCTAGTGAGCGACTTGAACCATCCGGGATGGTATGGGCTGCGGAGATGAGGCTAGTATCACGTAGAAGAGGGGGGGCGCACTGGGGGAAGATGAAGAGCCTCCGCTGCGAAGAGAAAACGACTCAACGAGCCGCCACATCAGACGAAACACAGGACATGATTGGATGGAAATTGATTTCACCGTTTTCTCGTCCCTGATTTTGCAAGGAGATGGCAGATCTGAGTTCAACCCCCGCGTATGGGCTTTGTGCGCTTGACTAGGATCAGGGCCGGATAACCGGCATCCTCCCTCCCCTGCGACTCGTCTCAGAGGACTTCGGCAACCAGTACAGGTAACCGATCGAGTTGCGAAGAACAGCAGAAGAAAGTCAAACCAGGGGACATTGGAAAGAAGGGCCTAAGCGCCCCTCGAGAATCACCGCTCGCATCTCCCTTGCTGAGCCTCCCTTGTTCGCGGCGGCGATGATGCGTTGTCGAAAGTGACACCGAGTTTTCCTTGGATTCGAATTTGCCCATCGAGAACCTGCCAAACGTCATGTCCAGTTCAAAACGAAGAAAAAAAATCATCCTCCTTCGGTTTGTTTCTCCTTCGTAGAGGTATGGCGCGAGTCAGAATGAATGCCTTTCATTCCTCGCGCGGTCCAGTTGGGTGGAACTGATCGGCGAAAATGGGTTTACAAAGCAGGCCCAAGACATCTCTTCCGAGTCGCGGGAACCAGTTGAGTTCTTACTTATGATCTGTTGACTCGTTTGTTCCGGTGAAACTTCGATGAGCAGCTTAGACGTCGTTTAGTCTCGATGGAAACAAACGACGTCGCAGTCGACGGCGAGCCAAGCCGGAGATCCCGGTCCGGATCGCCAAGCGCAGGCTCCCGAACCGTCCGGGCTTGGCACGCCCCACTCCCTCCGTTTTGCGTCGATGAAGCAGACGGCCTTCTTGATGCCACGGCGATCTCTCACTCTTCCAATCGCCGTTCAGGTGTCCATTGAGCTGAGCGTTTCACTTGTCACGTTGCGTAGTGTTTGTGGATTCAACCGGATTCGGGGGCAGATTCGTTGGATTTCGATGGCGGGTATCATACAAAATGCGACATTTCACTCCTCGTCCTGCTTTAACATCTCCCTGGGAAGCTGCCTCGGCTGCGGGCCCCTTTGCTGCTCCAGCTTCCTCCTCTCCCACGGCTTCAGCTTCGTCTCCTCGGCCGGCCCGTCCACCTCCTTGGCCCACTTGACCCAGTCGGACCGCCTCGTCTTCCACATGTCTCCCTTCCACGTCCTCCACACGCTGCGCCCCGTCCAGGAGTCGCGCAGCGTCCGCTCGTGCTCCGCGAGTGTCGAGATAATGGTCTGCTTGACGTGGAACGGGATCGAGCGGTCCTTGCCGCGCGACGGCACCTCGATGATGGCGTTGACGACGTTGTGGCCGAACTGGGACTGCGCTAGCTCCGCGACGTGCGGCGCGAGGGCGCCGACGAGAGCCTTGTGGAAAAACTCGTTCTGGGGGGCCGCGGGGCTGGCGAGGGCCGTCGTCAGGACCGTCATCGACGCCATCGCCGTGGTGGCGAGCTTGACGAGAAGATCGGCGGGCACGGCGGCGAGGGACTTCTGAGCCACCTTGGTGGGGTTGCCGGGCGTCTTGAGCATCGTCGACACGAGATGGCACCCGTGGGCGGCGACGGCGGTCTTGTTCTGGGGCGACTGCTGGAACTTTTCCTTGTCGGCGGACTCGTCCTCGACCAGGTGACACAGCTTCGGGACGAGGTCCTTTGGGTTGGAGCCCAACGCGTCAGTGAGAGCCCTGGTGAGAGCGCTCTTTTCTTCGTAGGCCCCGCGGGCTTCGCATCGCTCGAACAACGTCTTGAGAACATTGTAGCGCGCCTTGGTCACCAAGAGGGGCACGGCGGGAATGATTTTCTTGACGGCTTCTACGAGGTCGTCCTTGCTGACGCGGTTCAGGACGCGCAGGGCGGGGTAGGATGCAATGTCGTTGCGGACGTACGTCGCGATGCGCTCGCCAAAGAAGTTGTGAGAGAGCGCCTTGAAGATCTTGCCGGGGCAGTTTGTGATGAGGGTCTCGAGCAGGCGGGATCCGATCTGGTCGTAGACCATGCTGTTGACGAAATCCGCCGCTTGGGAGGTCTCGTCGCTGAGAGACGCAGGGGCGTCGGGCAGCAGCCTGTACAGCAAGGAGTCCTTGCTCGACGCCGCCGCCGACGCCTTGTCAGTCTTGTGGTTCAGGGAGATATCGAGCTCCAATAGAAGTTGGAGGAGAGGGTTGCCGGTGGGGTGCTTGGCAAGGACGCAGAGGGCAGTAAAGTCCATGCCGGCGACGGCGTCCTGGATGATCTTCTTGGTGGCCAGGGTGAAGGACTCCGGGACGGCGCGCAGCTGGTGGGTGAGCTCATCCGAGGCACCGGTGGCTCCCTGGACGGAGATGTACTCCTTCTTCTTGCTCTTCAGAAGGGACTTTGCGGCCGAGTCGTCCAACGGGCGGCCCGAGAGAACAATCAGGAGCACACGCAGGGTGTGTGATCCGAACCGGTCTGTGAGGAGAAAGCCCATGTGTTGCTCGAATTCGTCCAGGGTCATGAGGAAGAGGTTCTCCATGGTGTTTTCCGGTTCGGCGCCCTCCTCGAGCTCCTCCATCTCATCGTCGGCCTCGGGTTCGGGCACGATGCCGCCGAGCTCTTGTGTCACGATCGGCGCGGATTCGAGAAACAGCTTTTCGCAGCAATGGCTGGCGAACCGGTGCTGGACGAGCGACAGGAAGTGGCCGGCGAAGGCGTTGAAGATCTGCTTCTTCTGTTTCGTTTTGGAGAGGAGAATCAGGCGCTCCATGAGGCGCGACAGCGATTGACTGCTGGCCAGCTTCAACTCCTTGCCGCGGGCCTCCTTGTAGACGTTTTGCAGGAAGACGTGGCGCTCCTCGGGGGAGGGGAACTGGTTCAGTTCGAGCAGCTCGTCGGCGCGGCGGAAGTATTCCTGCTCTTCGTCTGCGAGCATGCCAAAGAACTCCTTTTCCGGGCCGTTGCCGTGGAAAGACTGCTGGTGGTCGCCGGCATCGTCGAACGTCTGATGTTCGGCGTCTTGGTCCTGGTCCTGGTCCTGGTCCTCCTCATCCCCAACCCGTCTGCGCTTCGATTGGCGTTGGTCGTCGATTGCCTCAGGGTTCTCCTCGTGAGTCTCCCTCCTCTTCTTCTTGCGCTCATCGCGAATGGCCTGTCGTTTCGTTCTCGGCTTCGGCATTGTGGCGGGCTGGCTTTTAAATTGGTGCAGGGTGTTAGTTGGGTTGCTGAGGAACGAGGCGGTGGATTCGTCGCATTGTAGGGTGCTGCACTCTGTCGCCGAAAAAAACTTTTGTTTATCTTATCGCTTATCGTATCGTACAAGCCCCACCTACCTACTAACTCGCTTTAATTACCTTGCAAGCGGTCTTGTCCACTATGTTTCGGCGTCTTCCATGCGGAAGCAATTTGGCGGGTTTTTTTTCCCGTTCTTTTAAACTTGAAACACATTTTTCTTATTGCTTTTAAGATATCCAGTCTTATCCTGAGGATTGGGTGTCAGAGAGCTCTTGGCCGCCCGTGTAAGTCTCCCCATCTTGAGTGGGTGAAACCCGTGTCGGTGGCTCCCGGTGTACATGCATGCATCTCTCTATCTCTATCGGCCTACATGTTTCTGTCCAAAATCCAGTGCTCCCATCGCCTGTATCGTCAAAGGCGCAAACACAGCCGGCATTCTACACGACGACCTCCTTCCCAACCTCCTCCAATGCCTTGACTAGCCCCTCGACGGTTCCTTTGAGGGTCTGGCAGTTGACGACCACGCGGAAGAAGCTGCCCTGTTCACCCGGGGCATAGTCAATCATGAAACCACGCTCGATGAGTTTCAAAGTCATCTGGCTGGTACGCCTCGTGTTCGTCTCGGCATCCTTCGCGAGCTGGCCGTTGGGCGCGTAGTAGAAGCACACCTGCAAGCAGGGTGGCGGGTTTGACGAGACCAAGACGAAGTCGCTGCTCTGCTCGACCAGCGTCGCGAGGTGCTCGGCCAGGGAGAAGGCGTGATCGATCTGTCGCTCGAATCCGCCGGCGCCATGGTAGATCCAGGCAAGGGCCAGCTTGAGGCTGTCGCCCCTGCGGCCGCACTGAAGGGTCAGGTCGGCCAAGTCCCACACATCCTCGGTCTCGTCCACGTTGTGGAACAGGTAGCCCGCCGGCAGGGTGTTGGCCTTGTGGAACACCTTCTCGTCCGGCGTGAGGAGGAATGAGCACGTCACCGGCACGTTCATCATCTTGTGCGGGTTGACCGTCAGCGAGTCGGCCAGGTGGGAGCCCTTCAGCTTCGCCCTCTGCTTCTCGGAGAAGATGACCGACCCTCCCCAGCTTGCGTCGATGTGGAACCACAGACCGAACTCTTTGCAGATGGCCGAGATCTCCTCAAACGGGTCATAAGAGCCCATGACCGTCGTCCCGGCGGTGGAATTGACGTACAGGGGCGTCTTGCCTTCCGCCTTGGCGCGGACGACCAGCTCACGGAGGGCTTCGGGGATCATGCGCCCGGCGGCGTCGATCGGCACGGCCCAGACGCTCGACGCGCCGAGTCCGCAGGTCAGGGCGCTCTTTTCGACGGAGTAGTGGCCGTGTGCGCTGGTAAAGATGACGAAGTCATGCGAGCCGTTGCCCGAGATTTTGGTCTCGGGGTAAAGGGCACTGCGGGCGACAACGAGGGATGTCAGGTTGGACGAACTCCCGCCTTGGCAGGTGACTCCTCCCGCCCGGGGTCCCGTGAAGCCGAACAGGTCGGCAAATTTTCTAGCCGTGATCTTTTCAATAATGCTCAACGCCGGCGAGACTTGATACACGTGGAGCTACTCAAGTTAGGCGATGAACAAATGCGCTCTGCAAGGATGGATGGCGGGACAGCTTACATTTGTGTTGAGGACGGACAAGAGAAGGTCGGAGACGACACCAACCTGGGCAAGTCAGTCCGGCACCAGACGAGTTGGATGGCAGTGACATACCGGAGTGTTGCTAGCATATAACTTATCCATGAAGCCCTGGTCCCAGGTGTTCACGCTGTAGCTCAAAATCTTGCGCATGACGTCGAGCAGGCCCTCCTTGCCGAGGCCGTCGCCCTCCGGCAGGGATAGCTTCAGCTTCTCGGCCAGCGCCTCCGGCTTGTGCGTGTCGACCAGAACGTTGCGCGGGACTCCCTCGATGTCGACCGAGGTGTTCCCACCGGCTTTTTGACCGGCGGCCTCGTCGGCCACTCTGATGTAAGGGACAATCAGACCCTTGACAGCTTCGAGCAACTACAAGCAGGGGGGGGGTTGTGTCAGTGGTAGGGAGGCGGGGTTTTTTTTTCCGTATCCGAAGTGGGATGTGTAACCCACTTGTAACCGCCTGGGAGACTTACATCGTCGACCTCTTCGGCTCTCCTGAGAATCGGCGGGACAGCATGGTGGCCGTTGGTGCCATTTGTGCCGTTCATGATGGCTTTGGAGAAGATGGGTTGGAGTTCCCACCAAAAATAAGTGAAAATTCTCTTGAAAAAAAAGGAGCAAAACCTGGGGACAAATTAAGCTTCGGTGGAAAAGAAGAGGAAGGGGAAAATCGTTAACACGCTGTTATTGGCACAGACCGTCGTTTATTGCGAAGCTGGACTGAGATTCCCTGGTCTTGTCCACTGAGAATGGTTCCCGAATGAGTCAGGTAAAAAAAAAAGAAAAAAAAAAGGATCCTTGGGAGAAAATCTTCAACGGCCGGGCCGCGCTGGTTTCCTCTCCCCCTCCCCACCCCCGATGACGGCACGTCGGAGCAAAGTGGCGCGAAACGAAACCCCGGCTGGGATTTTAGCCGCACTCGCCGCTGAGCCGGATTTCATAATCAGCAGTATCCGTTCCGCCTTCGTCTGCATTTCCATTGCAGCGCGGCCACTTTGTCGGGTTGATTGTCACTTGTCAGTCTTGGGCGGGGGTCCCGTCAACTACACGCATGGTACAGAGCGGCCGCCGTCCGCCGTCCGCCGTCTTCCGAATTCTTTCACTTCTAGTGCGGCACGGGCCTGAGGGCCACTCACAAGATAACAGACACTATGGCGGATATGAGTGGAAGCGGAAGGGAGTGACCCCCCCTCCCCCGGTAGTGTCGTCCCAAGCCGTCGGCTCCGCGATGCCGTACGGCGTCAACGGGCCCGGGATGACGGTTGGCCTATTGCCTAGGGGCCTACCAAGTTTCCGGAACCTGGCGGAGCAAACGTCGGCTCTACTGTACGTCTGCCCTTGGCGGGAGGACATTCGCTACGTCTCGAGAATCCAAGGGGTTGGCCGACATGTCCGTCCATGATCAGTTCATGTGTGTGATGGGACCCAGATGAAGAAAAAAGAAAAAAGAAAAAAGAAAAAGAAAAATGTGAACATGCGGTATGACAGCGCCAAACTTGACTGACGCTGCGAGGAAGTCCGCCGCAGCAAACGCCGTATGCACGGCATGCTTTCGAGCGCGTCTTCCAGTCTTGCGGGACCGCTCACAGGCTTGTGGAACCTACGTCCCTGGAGCTTTCAGGCCGTGAGACCTAGGAAATCATCACATGGAACGGTACAAACTCTTCCTGGTTGGCCGGCGATTTCCATTTCTGTCGAACGCATCCCGGTCGGCTGCAGCGAAAGGTAGATGATATGGTGCTGATGTGTGTTTGTGCCGGTGTTGTGGTGTTCAGGCTCTGTCAGTGCGCAAACTATTTGAGGGTCTCGATCAGCCGCCGGCGTCACCACACCGCGAGACGCCCAGCATCATTGTGGAAACAGCTGGGGAGGGGAAGCAGGGCGGGCAGACACGCGAGGATCAACAGTTGACACCGGTTTCGAAAGGCCCCGAGGAATCTCTCCCTGCCTCCCTCCCTCTATCTCTCTCTCTCTCTCTCTCTCTCTTCACGGCCTCCCCATCTGGACATTGAATGGACTGCCCCTCCATGAGACTTCCGCACCGGACACAGACGTGACCAGAGCAGATAACGTGGCATCTGACGTTGTGTTGAGACGAACGTCATCGTCATTGCCGCTGGACTGTGCGACAAAAGTCAATGGTAGAAATGGGCGGTCGAGGGGAAATGGGGGTTGGTTACAGGTGCAGCAGGGCTGCATCTGATCCTCCGTCTTGGGCTCTTGCCCCCAAGAGACGTGCGTGCATGCAGCAGCCGCCTTCCCGCGGATACATATGCCTGATTGCCGCTGCAGTGCGCTGCGACTCGGCGGACGGACGCGTGGGACTCGCATGGAACCAAGCGCCGCCAGCATCCATCTCCATCGATGCACGTGGACCAGAGACGAGACAGAGACCCGATCCCAGACACACATGCTAGGAATGGGATTCAGGAAGAGACAGAGAAGGAATGGGGAAACGCGGCATGCCCCAAACAGGGGCCGAGGAAACGTATTAAGGGGGAAGGGCGTTGTCGGGCAGGCCGGATGTGTTTGTTTCCCCTGCATCTGCAGCGCGGCCAGACTGTTGCAACAGCAAAGACAAAAAAGAAGGATTTTTCTCATGGGATTAAAACTTACGTCGGTCGAGTACATGCAAAGGGGGAAGCATATTCTCTCACGGCAAGGATTGATGACTCTATCGGGCAGGTTTTTGCTCGAGCCGCAAGGAGAGATGGAGTGTGGAAGAAGTATTCGTAGGTACAGGGAGGTCGTGGTAGGGCACCAACGGCCGGTGGCCAAGCCCAAGAAGGGGGCTGCGACTCGCGAGTTTCAGCGGCCTTCTTTTTTTCGCTTGCTGTGCCTGGTTCCTGGGCCCTTGGGTTGGGTTGGGTTGCGGTTGTGGACGATCGACCGACAATCTTCCCAAGAAGATAGGATGGGAGGAGTGACATGCCACTAACGGGAAGGTTAGGCGGTGGCGGGCCCTAGGCCGATGGTCCATGGACCCCAAAAAGAATAAAAATAGGCGGCTGCAACTATTACTACTACCATCCGAGTCCGTGGCCATGGACTCGCCGATGGAGCGAGCAACAAAAAAAAAAAAAAGGAGGACGCACGGCAAGGGGATATTTCATGAGGGTCATCTCGGATCTTGATGACCCTTGGGCAGGGGAGAGTGCTCGGATTGCAGCCCCCACGCTCATTTCAGGATCAAGAGACAGTCAGTGTGTGGGTAGGTAGGCAGGTAAATGTGTGCGGATACTGTGTAGGTGTATCCGTACTCCGTACAGATACAGAGTAGAGACCCTTGGTCTCAGCCCTGACACGATCCTGGTGCTTGCAAACCAGCATCGTCGACAGTTCATTTGCGGGTGGGCGGAATACACCTCCCGGGGCTTTTCTCGAAGGGGAAAAAAAGATACAGAAGGGAAGAAGGAAATTGAATTACACCAAAAGGGAAGCCAAAATTTTCACTCATTCCATTTTCATCCCAGATAGATAGATGGAGAGGCAGAAGAAAGGGGAGGGTGTTTATTTCCCACCTGTAGCCTCAAGATGTGCAAACCACCGAGGGAGGCTATCTGCATCCTGTAACTGCAGATCAGCAGCGTTCGTCGCCCATCCCGCCGCCGATGATCCTTCCTCCTTACTCCATCGTCACATCTCGAGTCACCAATCTACATTTTTTTTCACTCTCCCGTAGTCCCTCCACTGAGACACGCAGCCAAGCAAACGACGTGACGACGTGACGACCAAACGCTACCCTCCCAAACAGCACCACACGCGGGGCCCAAGCCGTCGGAGCTTGTACAAGAAACATCGCCGGCCGCAAGGAGATCCCCTCCTTCTCCACGAATCCCACAACCTACTAGTCAGCCACGCTTCACCAAGACAGAGCCGCCGCCAAACAGCGTCCGGGACGAGGTCCCCATCGCGGTGTCAAACAAGCTTCATCCCTCCTGCCTCGCCTATCAACTCTCGGACGGGACCACGACGCTCGAGCATCCCATTTCTTACCGCATCCACTCTCACCCTCTCACTCGCCCAACAATCAACAAACGGAAGAATAACAATAACAAGAAGGGTGGAGCACAGGGGAAGGAAAGGGAAGGGGGAAAAAGGGGACAGAACAGCCACTTCTTGGGCTGAGGGTGATCGTTTCTTTTTTTTTTCTTTTTTTTTCTGTTCTTTTTTCTTCCTCGTAGAGTCATCCGCTTCTCCTTTTCACTGCCTTTCTTAAGTCTGTCTGCCTGCACTGAGAAGAACAGTGTGTACTCTATTATTTCTCTACTATTGGTACCTATTACCATCACTCTACCCAGGTGAGGCGTATTATTACTCTTTTTTGGTTATTTTTCACTCTTATTCCTCCTTCTTTCTTTTCCTCTTTTTGCTCACAAAACCTAAAGTACATTCGTTGCCACTCGGCCTGTTTTCTGGGAAGGCGCAACACGCTGCATGCCACCCACCTCCTCCTATCTCTTTCTCCTGCCTCCTGCTGCTGCTCCTGCTTGCTACGGACGGAATCAAAAAGGCAGGCGCATCCGTCAAAGCCTATCCCGGCCTCCCCGAAGCATCCTGCTTTCTATCCACCACCATCACCATCCATCCACCATCCATCGATTCATCCCGCCTTGCGCCGAGTCGCGTCCAATTACCACCACCGCGAATATCCGCTCAACGTGCATTCTGCAGGTACACCATCACCACCATCACGAGCCCACGACACATCGCGCCAGAGAAATAACAAGACGGCACTACCCTCAGACGCAAACACGGTCCCAAACGAACGATCCCTTTTTCGGGGGGTCGCTCCCGCCGACGCTGTCGCCACTGCCTTCTTTTCTTGGCTTACATTCTAACGCGAACAAGCAAAACGATCGAACAGCGCGCGCGGTCTGAGAGCCGAAACCAAGCTAATCAAACCACCACCCGCTTGCTGCGTTGCCGTCCGATTGATTACCACCACTGGTCACCACCACCAAGACCCGACAATTTCTTTTATCCTACCTTGCCCGCCCACCAACTCGTTTGCCCAACCAGCTTTTCTTAAGTTCAACTTTCGCCGTTGATTCTCTCCAAGAGCTCGCTTTTCTTTCTCAACACCACTTGAGCGGCCTCTGATCGAATCTCGCTTCTCTTCCTCACTCTTTTCTGCTCAATAACAACCTCGCCAGCTTTGCGCCGCGAAACCCGACGCCGTGTGCAAATTCGACTTTCGCGATCACCGTGTGACCGACGTGTGACGGCAGCGACCCCGGAACTGCCCCCGTCCGTCGCCAAGCAGGACCCGCACCTCGGCCAACACCATCAGCTCGCCACCAATCTTGTCTTGCGTTTGTGTTCCGCACTACGGAATAAAACAAATACACAATGTCAATCTCACAGAAACCTCCGGTACCAATCTCCATCACCATCTGCGGTGATGGCGGCTGCGGAAAGTCCTCCATAACACTTCGTCTTGTCCGCTCCCAGTGGACCTCTGAATACGACCCCACCATCGAGGACTCGTACTCCATCACCCGCAAGATCGACGGCCAGAACTACCACTTGTCCCTGACCGACACAGCCGGCCAGGAGGAATATCGCGGCATGTGGGCCTCGTCCAATCTCGGCGCCGACGCCTTCCTGCTCGTCTACGACATCACCTCCCGCGACTCGCTCGACGCTCTTCAATACTTCAACGACCTGATCGATATGGAGGCCGAAACCCGCCTCGACAACGCCGACCGCGCCAAGCGCGCGGGTCTCTCCCCATCCTCCTACCGCGACACCGTCTCCGCAACCCCGGGCGCTAAGACCGTCCCTCCCGTCAAGATCGTTGCCGGCAACAAGTGTGACCTACAGGAGTCCCGCGACGTACCCGCCGCCATGGGCCTGGACTGGGCTCGCCGCCGCGGATGCGGTTTCATGGAGACGAGCGCTCGCCTCGAGGTCAACATTGAAGAGACGTTTGCTCTCATTGTCCGCCGCGTCGTCGAGGCGAGGCGTATGGCGGAGCTGGGCGTCAACGAGAACATGGAGATGGACCGCCGGGGCATGACAAAGCCCCTGAGCCCGCTGCCGACGGGTAGTGAGAACGAGAAGCACGGACCGGGCCCGCAGGGTCCCAACGTTCGCAGCAAGATGGGCAAGGGATCCATATGGAAGAAGCTCCGGTGCTGGTGAGCCCCGCGGCCAATGGTGTGTTTGTGACTAGGGGCTCGCAGTGCGAGAGAACAATGCGAGGAAGCCAAACGAAACTTTATGACGTATGAAAGCAAAAAAGAAGACGAGCAGGGCGGCAACATTGTACTTCCCCCCCCCCCCCCCCCCCCCCCCC
>PUHP01000300.1:18409-35047 GCA_006783085.1 Colletotrichum shisoi
CGGTGTCGGTGACGGTGTCGGTGACGGTGTCGGTGACGGTGTCGGTGACGGTGTCGGTGACGGTGTCGGTGACGGTGTCGGTGACGGTGAAGTTGGGCGGAACATCCGTCTCGGCCAATCGGCAGGTGGGTACGTATAGCTAACGGATGCCCCCAGCTCTACCGTGCATCTGGCGGCGCCACGTGCCCGACTCGGTGAGATAGAATCAACTGAAGGAAGGCGACGGCGCCCCTTCTGTCTCTCCCCTTCTCTTCTTGCCAACAACAACGCCCGTGACCTAATCTAGAATGTCCTTCTCTATTTGGTATCGATTGATAGTGGCTAAGCGTTTTTGGCGGCCCTCTCTTATGGAATAGGGGCGGCAAGTTACTAGGACAACCCTAGAAGCTATCTCAATTCCCGTCTTGGCGTGCCGTCAGAGCCCGCCAAGCCACGCTATCGATTGTCACCGGGCTATGGCTTCGTTTGCGAGAGAAAACAGCAGAAACCTCTGGTCTCACCTCCAAGCACGCAAGAGCTCCGCTTTCCCAATAGAACAGAGCCTCCGTCAGTTCCAGGCTAGGTAGACACGGCCCGCGGCATCGCCGTCTCGGACCGTTGCCTCGTACTGGCTGCCAGCCACTGGCTGCGAGGGCGAGAGTGACTGTGACTGGCCATTTGCGTCTAATCGCCGACCGCTGCGGACAAACAGGGCCACTGAATCGGCATTGAGCGTCGAACATCCGCGGCCGGCGACGGTTCCGTCCCTGCGCGGCCTCGCCGACTGGCAATCTTCCAGCCCCCAACTGGTCTTTCGCCCTTCGTCAGCGAGCGTATGTCCCATGGTGATTTCTGGGTTGCTTGGTCTCCCGCCTACCACTGGACGTAATGACCATACGAGAATGCAGGTTTTGGTCGTACACGCATGCGTTCCCTGGGCCAGCCCACGGCGCAAAGCGGCTCAAAGCCAGAAGCAGCTGATTTCGTGGCGAGCCTGCATCGTAGCATGTGCCCGCGGATCAGCGTCCACTGTCTAAATCTAAACCCTGACGTCCCCCTGAACCCACTACCCACCCGCCCCTCGACCCAGCCCCCGGTACACCCCTGCGACCTATCAACACCCGGAGCTTGGGCCCCTTAGCCGCGACCAGACGAAGAGGGCGGGGTAGTAAGCTCGGGCTTGAAGCTCTTGGGACCAGTTCCGTGGAAGCAGGGTCGTGCGTTCATGAAGACCTGTATCGAAATTGTTATATCGCCCTTTGCGGAAATCACCGAGGGTCGTTTGCAACTCCCCCAGCATTGTCGGTTCCAAGCTTATGACGCCCTTCTCCTCGACGGAAAAAATGCATCGACAGGGTTTTTTGCCATCGTCCACAATGACATAACAGCGCCGGCACATAATGTCAACCACCCACTCACCCACCTTGCGTGCTCAAACATGGAGGGGTAATTCCTTGACAAACTCTACCGACCAAGAGTAGATGGAGGAGAGATGCTGGTGGAGTGCCGTTGCGTTCCAAGTAAGCCCGCGTTCTGCATGAGGAAAGGATGGGTTCCCGCCGAGGACGGCGGACGCCAGGCGCCGTCTGTTCGAGAAAGCATTACAAAAACATACAACGATCCACAGATCGTCTCTGACGGAAAATTTGATGGGGGAGCAGGACGGGGTGCACGCCGGCCTGATGTTCGGATGAAGGAAAACGGCTCTGTTTCCATCGTTGAGGATACAAAGCACAGATGGCTACAACCCTCGCATCATCGAGCACTTCTGGCGGATACGACAAACCCCCGCGACATCAATCTACCGTGACAGCAACTTGACTGGTCCACGGACGATAGCTCTGTTAGCCGTATAGGCGTAGCCTTGCTCGCCGCCTGAATAACCCTCACGATACGTGGGCCCCTAAACTATCTGTCTCATCGCCTCCGCAGTGCCCCCTCCACCCCCCTCACAGTGAGACAGTCAATCAGATCTATCCCCCAGGCATCGTGCCATTCATTCACCGCATTCTCGGACTCGTAGACGTTCCCGTTCTGTAGGGGAAAGCCTCATCGAAAGAGGCTCGGGAGGGGATCTTGTCACGGATGCCCAGGACTCATCGCTTTGCTGAGGACAGAAAAGAGTCTCTTGTCGAACGGCAATTTGCGCCGTTGATGCATTACGAAGAGCCGTTTCTGTCGTATCATTTAGCCATGTGGGACTGCGACTTCTAACCTTCTCCTCATACTCCCCTCATACCTAGTCCAACACGACTGGGACAACATCCGACGACACCCTTTTCTCTAGATCCCGCACTGACGAACTCTCACACGCTCAACTTAATCAACCGATTCATCCGGACCTCTGCATCACCACCGCCACCCAGAACCCCTCATACCCATTCTCGCTCACGATCACGAGATGTGTCTGAGCAAATCGTCCGTGCTCCAGTCAAGCTGCGTCTCTCGTACGGCGGTAAGACACCACTCCCGCACCATGATGACCTGACGTCACGTACCCCCCTCTCCCCCCCCCCCCGGCGATCAGTTGCTTTTGAGGCCCAAAGGGAGGTTGAAAAGCATATATACTTTTGTTCGCCCCCCCTCGCATTTTTCCGTTTGTCTGTTTCTCCTTCTTCCGGGACGAACGACGGTTGACAGAACCTTCTTCCATGCCTTTGCTCGCCATCAGCTGTTGAAACCGCTTGGCTTGGCTTGACTTACGAATTCTGACATTCAGGTATCACACCTTGCACTACCCGGTCCTGACCCCAGTCCAGGGGCAAGAGGCCATCCGAAGCTGACACTGTTGACTGGGCAAGTCAAACATACGAGGAGAAAAGACGCAAAGGGGAGATATCATGGCCTCCTACCCGAGTCACAAGCCCCAGACCCCGCAGCCTCCTGCGCCCATTCCCATCAACGACGGGGACGACGGCCAGGGCGACGTGACGAGAGACTACTGAGAGGAGAACGCAACAAAATCACCCAACCACGGGACCGGAGGATATGGGTCATTCATTCGGAGTGAAAGTATGAGGATGATGGTTTTATGCGCACCCGAGACGCAAAAAGGAGCTGAATAGAGGCACCCCCCGGACCACAAAATACCACAAAGATTGGACATCTATTTATCTATACGAGCACATGCAATATGGTCATGATTCAATTCGACATAATCTCTCTGCAGCATCATCCAACCACACCCTCACGTCGCCAAACGAGATCGGTCTCAACACCACACCTCGCGTGTCTTGTCGGTTCTCTCCTTATGCCACCTCGTGTCATGTCGACAGCAGCCCGCGACCCCGCACATCCCCCTCCCCCTCCCGGAGTCCCCTTCCCTATCTCAAACCCCCCCACCCAGACGAGTTCTCTACCATGTTCTCCCGATATGAGCACGCGGCTTACATCTCCTCACGGCGGAATTAAGAGAGTAAGATGGATGATGGTCTATTGGGGTGACGGTTGGTGTGTGGGGTGCTCCATCTCGTGCTACATCCCCTTCTCCTCCGAGCCACATCTTGTATTCCCTTCGGCCGCCCTGCCTGCTTGATCATCTTGCCCCAGATCTCTCAAAGCACCCTCTCCCCCCGTCTCCAAAAGAGGACATCTCGCAGACTGCGAGATCCCCCCTTCCTCCCCCGTCACGCAGACTGACCCGTGTCGCTCCCATCTCACAGGGGAAGCATGCACGCCCCCGACCTTGCAGGTTTATTCGCTGCCCACTTTCTCTCTACCGTAACTGCTTCCAGATCGGCCATTGGCTTGACAGCCCGCCCCCCTTTGGTGAGTGTCTCTTTGCCTCGATGTCTCATGATGTGAACTCTCCGTACAAGCCAACTCGCCATCGACCTCAGACGTTGAGTATTGACACTTAAACACCACACACTTATAACTTATATGATCGAGGGCAATACATCCCATTTTATCCCACCCATCCCTGCCTAAACGTGCTACAAGAGGCTTTGACAGAAGAAGAACGGTCCAAGAGCAGCGCCAGCATCGACACCCTTTGAAAACCCACGAGCCAGAAGCCGGCCTCCCTCTGTCTCCTCGTCTCGTCACATGTACACCAGTTCGCCTCATCTCAGGCAAAGCATCCATCGCCTATTGTGCCGCAGGCCAGAAACACATCAAAGAAAATATCAAATGCCATAGAGTGCTTGCCACCCTCCAAGGCTCTTTCTTCTCCCAACAGGTTAAAAAACAAGAAAGAACCCTATTTATTGTCTGTCCCCTTAGGGTGCTCACAGCATCAGTGATGACCACAGCCGGGCGATCATTAGAGCAAAAGGAATGCCCCCTCACGGGATTGAACCGTGGACCTTCGCATGACGAAGAGTACGAGTGCGACGCTCTACCACTGAGCTAAAGGGGCAGAATCTATCACCGTGCTGGTTGGTCAACCAGTGAGACAAATCCACATTGACCGGCTCAGGATAATCTAAGTTATTACTTGGTAGACAGACTACACTAAATTAACATTACATAAATAGAACTAATAGTATAGGAGTAAACAGTAGTATAAATTCTAAAGCAGGAGGTATAATAGCATATAGACTTATAGATAAGCATTGTTCTAGTGAATTCTATTTATTTTATAGACACTATTATACAACTCCTACCCCTTAGCTCCAAGCCTTAGCAATTGTGCTGCAGGATGAAAATGTTAATCTACAAACAAAGGGTGTAAGTTGCCGCTAGCAACAGTCCCTAGTTGATTCCAGCACAACTGTTAGGAGGAGAACTGGGTTGTCTAACGCAATCACTGTGACTGTGTTGCCTTTGTGCTTTCACACGACTGCCTAGCCTAGAAGTAGTTGTACCCCCAGCACTTACGTGCTACACTTCTCCAATTGAAGCAGTCTCCTCAATCAAGCATGAAACGGACTGATCGTTTCTTTCTTGACGAGCGCCGGAGAGGGGGAGGCATGTCAGCAGGAGGCGTCCCAAAACCTGTCACATGTTAGTCCCAAGTCTATGTAGTAACAGAGACCAAGTCCTCAGTTACCTGCTCCTTGGTTCAACCATAGGTGACCCCTACGCAAGTCACCCGTTGTGCTACCATCACCCTATGTCTGGTCACGTTCCTCGATGCCAGCCCAATGTCTGCCTGCTGCTGGCGGAGCTGTCAAAGCTGGCTGCGCACCTGCAACCTGACCATCTATTTCTATCAGGTCAATGTCACCGTCTGCGTCCTCCTCTCTGCTCTTAGCTGTGTTCTTGAGTAGCTCCTCTTGGCTTTGGGTCGATGACGTCGGCAGGCTGCGCTTGGGGATCTTGACGAGGTCATGTTCCTTTCCGGCCTGAACATAACAGAGGTAGTATGGGTCGCCGTTACTGTTGAGTGTCTTCAACACCTCTTCGGTGTTAGGTGTTTCTGTCACAGTCCTATCGTTATACTTGCGCCAAACACCAGTATCAAAGTCGTGGATCCAAACCCAGTAATGCCCTGCCCGCAGCTGGCCACTGTGGCAGATAACGGCATGCAGGCGATATGCATGGGTCTTGTGCTGTGAGAAGAGTTCTTCAAGCTCTGTTTTGTATGTCTTAACCTCTTCCACGAGCATGTTACTGATCTGCTGCCGTCCTTCCACGATGAAACCTGTTGTCTCGGGCGGCTCGATCTTTTCGAACGACGCTTCGGACTGGTTGTACGTCGGAAAGGATGAATCTTCCCCCGCAAAGGCAAGGGATGAAGCTGGCATGCCATCAAGAAGTGAATCGGGCTCAGGTACGTCTGCTTTGTTGACATGGACGAAGTCGTTGACGAAACTGTCCATGATCTCTACATCTTCGGCTGTGGCAGTAGAGATGTTGTTGAGCTGCTCCAGACGCTGTTGAAGAGCCCATCCTTTTTGTCTCAGCTTGAAAAACTGCGGATCCTCTGGTGTGTCCATGTATCGATCAAGGTATAGCGTCTCAAAAACCTCGACGGGGTTCATGTTCTTGTTACCGTTGTTCTGGGTCCGCTGAATGAGTACATGCAATATGGGAGGAAGCCGCTTGATTGACGTAAACCGCATGATGTCCTCCTTGCCAGTAACGACTCGTTGAAGGTCGAAGTTGCGGCTCAGACCGTCATGTATGTTGGTCGGACCGGCTTCGGCAGGGTATGCTGTGATTGCACGTTCAAGGGTCGAATCCAGCTTGTACTTGTCCTGATTGGGAAACTTCGTGTGGTTGGTCAATTCGACGTAGAACGTCTCCATAATCGGCTCCCACTGGATCCCGTCCGTGGGGTCTGTCCTCGTGGGTCTGATGGCTGCCTGAAGCCGGTTGATGATGCTACCCATCACCTCCTCGACGTCTTGCTGCTCCGTACCGGAAGTCCTAGTCTGTGTTTCCAAGGCCTTGAGCACCCGTTGCTCGACATTGAGGACTGGCGACTCAACTCCAGTCATCTTTACATCGGTATCAACGACAAGTTCCGGCGCTGGTGGTTCAACAGGCTGGGAGACAATTCGAATGTCTGTCTTGTCCTCGGGCACGAAGTCTCGCTTGTCATTGTCAATATCGGACATACTGACGAGGGTTTGCGAGCTTACGCTGCTAGCGGATTCCGAAACTGGATCAACTGTGACGTTCACCATGTCGATATCTTCCACCTGTTCCGACTTCTGCGCAGGAGGTCCTGGGGGAGGCCTTGCAGGCAGTGGGGGAGGTGCTGGGAATTGAGTGCCCATGACCTCCAGGGACTTTTGCTCCGCGGCATTAGTCGTCTTTGCTTGCGGGCCGGGCTCGTCGGTGAGATTCGAGGTAGGTAGCAGGACAGCGTTAGCCAGGCGTTGCGAGGGGCGAATAGCAGACGCTTGCGAGCCGCCGAGCTCATTCAACAGCCGATCAAGCTCTTCGACAACTAAGAGAAATCAGCGCGGCACTTCTTTGCATGGGAGGTTGAAAAACTTACAAACACGAGCAACGACTGCTTCGGCACGGTCGATCTTCAACCTGTTTCCGCCGATCAATCGGCGTTGAATGTCCAAATCATCCAGGCCAAGTTCGTGCGCTGGATAGTGGGCAAGTAAGTCCTTGATAGGAACAACAGTGTTCAGGTATTGAAGGATGCTGTTCAAGTAGCAAGTGTTGCCAATGTTTTCCAGCCCGACGGGCAGGTCGCTCGTGTTAGTTGAAGCTATCGGCTTGGACTTCTCCTGTTGAGGCGGGCGGCCATATTCCTGTTCAAGCGCTTTGACTGCTTGGCGTATTTCGTCGCTGTTTCTGTCGGAGGCAATGGCATCCATGGCTTTGATGGCGACCTCGGCGGTGGACTTGCTCTTAGGGTCCTTGTTAAGCTACAGCACGGAAGCAAGCCAGGTCAGCATGGAATTGTAACCGCAAACCAAACCAGAGACATACCTTGACACTACACAACATGACGATGGTGTTATCAGGCCACTGTGGATCCGCTTCAAGGATGCGATAAGCTGAGGAGACGTCCATGGGAGCGTTCGCATGTGTGAGGATTCTGTCACTGCTCCTGTGGCGGCCAATGATCTGAAGCATCTCTCGAGCAAAATCCGCTTGGGGAGGGGAGTGCTCTAGCTTGGTGTTGTAAGCTGAGACGACATTGTCATCGCTGGCGGTGTACTGAAGGCTGAAGAAGGAATAGGCCTGGGTTTCCAACTCGTTTCCAGGACCGTGAGCGCTTGGTGGGGGCATTCCCTCCACGATAGTTAGCTCTTGTATCGCACGAGTCTGGAAATCCTCATCCGCAGTCAGAAGGGCAATGTCGCGAAGTGCTTCGACGTAAGTCTGACGTCGCTTCTCGCAAAGAGTTGACTGCCGGTTGTAGGCGAAGAAAACCAACGCCTTGTCGAAATCGGGGAGGACGCCAAGAACTCGATGCGCCTCGGTCGACGATTGAGGGACTTTGTTCTGCGGATACTCGAAGCATTGGAGCTCTTTGAAAAGCCGGTTACCAACATACGGCCGATTCTCGCCAGGCTTCCCGCTCCGGATGATGAGGCTTTCTGCCTCGGCTTGAAGGTCCTCGATGAACGCGCGTAACGTGCTGAGTTTCGTTGGTGTGCCCGGAGTACCAGGCTCCAACCTAGGAGGAATGAAGTACGGTTCGAAGACGCCATCCTTGTCAAGATTATCTTCCGTAAACTGAATCGCTCGGAAGATGGCGTGGCACTCATCGCCAAATACAACCTGAAACCGCTTGTTACGCCGGGAAATGTTGCGCGGGTTCGGCTTGTCGAGCAAGTCTCTGAGGTAGGTGTTCAATGTCGACGGTGCCGTGGTAGACCAATCATCCCTGGCGTCTGCGAAACGCTCCGGCGAGTGCTTTCTCGCATTTGCCAGGTTGTCGAGGATGCGCTGCTTGTCGAGGAGTAGCCGCACCCATTCGCGCTTGAGCCGAGGCCGCGATATCTCAACAGACACCTGGAACGTGCAGCGGGGTGCCGAGCATGCGAAGTGCTCGACCGCAAGCAAAGCCTCTCTGATCATAGGATGATAATCCGATACCGATGTAGCGGGCCGTATCGGTTCCTTGACGTTAACCAAGTGATGAAGATAAAAGTCTGTTTCCTTGGGGGGGAAGTGGAGGTTTAGAGGACGACAGAGGCACACCAATTGATCCGAGTCCCACGACGTCCTGATGATGAAATGGAAGTCGCAATTGCAGCAAACACACGATAGAACGCCAAGACTACGGCCCTCTGCCGTGCTCTGGTTGCCCACAAGAACAAGGCGATGGGGCACACCGGCGCTGCTGCAGCGTGCTTCACGATCCCAATCGATTCTTGCAAATGAGCCACTATCCAAATCAGAATTGAGTAGATCATGCACCCATCTTGGTGCAAGACGACCTGCTCAGTAGTCAGCATTTGACAACCAGAACAACGTCCAGAGTGAGAACGAGCCCACTGCCGAGTGTTGACCACAAGATCACCAGAACTTTAACATACCAGTCTTTCCAAGCATGTTTTCCTTGACGGAAGCAGGTCTTCCCTCCCAGTGTTGGGCAGTTGGTGAATCACTTGGTGACATGATGGAGTATTGATCCGATATGACCATGGCAAGCGTTGTAACTGGTTCAGTTGGAGGAGTCGGCTTCGTGGCTCGTATGGCGCAGTGATCTTGGCAGCGAAGTCAGAAGTATGCCAAAGGCAACACCCCAGGGTCGAGTTCGCCACTCAAATAGCCCGCCTCGCAAAGACTTGTGCACGTCAACCTGAAGTGACACGCGTCAAGTCTTGACGAGCAAGATGTAAGTGTTACGACGAACAGTGACAGTCCGACGCCACAGGGGGAATGCGCCGCCTCGGTCGAACGATGAGTTGTCCTCTATAGCCCAAAACGGTGTTGATGAGAGACAGAATTCGGGTGCACGTCGAAGTAGGTGGCTTGCAGGTGGATAGGTCTGTCGACTGTAACGAAGATCGATCGAATGGATTGACGGAGGGTTGATGAACGCGGGGCACTGTGGATGGTGGGTTAGCTCGCATCCAACGGAACAAGGTGGAAGAAGAAGAGGATACCCAACGGATCACACCTCGTCCTGAGTCGGAACTGCAGAGCTTTGTGGTTGTAGTTGTTGAGCCGAGAGCAAACGGAGCCTCTGTCCAAATCGTTTGCGTGCAAAAGTACCTAGGTGAGGGTCCGCGGCGGTGATAACGGTGATGGAAGGTAATGCAAGCTGAACAGCTCCCGGGTATCTAGATGCAGACTGAAGCAGGTAAAAGAGGCCGACCAAACAAAAACCCTAGAGGAGAAAGGGTAAGAAAGCTGTCACAGAGCGAGGATCAGAAAACAATTACGGCAGCTTAATGGCGTTAAGGACAGGGCAGGAGCTATGCGCCCTCGATGGTGGGCAGGCACGGCAGGTGTGTGGCGGGGGAGAGGGTGGAAACGTGTACAGGCTGACGCAGCTGGCAGCCTTGCACCAAGCGCACACTGTGGTTCAGTGATTGAGGTGCAGTCTGGTTGGGGGGAAGGCAGGTATCTAGGCAGGTCGACACGTACCTCAGGTGCGGCGGAGCTTCCCCGGTGAAGCTGCGCGGCTGTGAATGAGGTAATCTGGAAAGCGCTGCTGGGCGTGAACGTCCGCCGTGTCAAGTTGCGTCAGTTAGCCGCCCCCGCGGAAATGGGGCCAGCTAGGTAAGATCCGCGAGTGGCTAGAATCACATGGAACACAGGGATGTGACTTCCACGACGGCTTCTGCTTTGAATACTGTAAAGCTAGTTGGTATCAGGTGACTTTGCGCGTGACATTTAGTCACTCTAGCTTACTAAAATGCAACACCCAATGAAAACGTCCAATCCCACCTCCAGTTGTAGACCGAAAGAGTCTACGAAGGAGGCCGACGCCAATTGACCTGGTTGCCTCGTTCTACAGAGATAAAGGGGAAAATAAAATGAGTACCAGCTAATGCACTTTAGTGCCCTTGAAAATCACATTGATCGGGCTCATCGTAAAGCACCATTTTTCGTTGAAGCGTCGAGCAGTTGACCTTTGCGTGTCATTTGATTGGCTCCACACCGGTAAACATCACGTGATTTGCTCCCAGGTGGAGACTCGTCCGTGGAGCTTCAACCCGACCTCAAACTTCCGCCAGATCCATCATCAACTTCTTTTCCCATTGAGTGTCTGGCCCGCGACTCGGAACCACCCCGCAATCATGGCCGGCGACGACGACTCGTACCACCCCAAGGACGCCATCAAGGCCAGCATCCAGGCCTCCACGACCCTTGGTGGTGCTGGTTTCTTCATGGCCGCCGTTCACAATGCCCTTCAGAAGCAGAACGTCGGCGCCATGTCCGTTTTCACCCGCAGCGGTGGCATCATCGCAGTCATGGGTAAGTCGCCCCAATCCCTCGTCGCCAGTTTGATTCGAAGACGGCCTTGTACTGACAATCCCCCGCAGCGATTGGTGGCGGCGCATACGGCTTCACCCAGTCGGCAATGGCCAACCTCAGAGAGAAGGACGATGCCTGGAACACGGCGACTGCCGGTTTCGTTGCCGGTTCCATTCTTGGAATGACCAGTACGAGCATCTCTTCCCGAACGTTGAACATTGGCGAGACATGACGCTTACGGTCCGTGATTTAAACAGCCAAGAGGATGCCCGTCGTGCTCGGCTTGGGCGCTGCCTTTGGCGCGTGGCAGGGAGTTTTCCAGCTTACCGGCGGACGTTTGAGGGGATGGTCAGAAAACAAGCTGGATGACGAGGCCGCCTTCGACAGCAAGATTGCCCAGCGCCAGGCCAAGAGACGCCCCATTGAGGAGACGATTGCAGAGATTGGCGAGGGCCGTGGTATGTATCGCCCTCTGGCTGGCGTGATCTACGACTATTTTCCTTATGCGAGGCTGACACTTTCCCAGGCATCCGGCCACCGGGCTACGAGGAGCGGAGACGAGAGCGACTTAAGGAGAAGTACGGAGTCGAGATCAACCCCGTCAAGGCGACCGTCGAGTAAAAGAAGAAGAACCCCCTTCCAAACGAGAACACCACCACTACTACTACTACCCCATCCCGTCCATCACCCACCCGGCCTAGCGAGGCATGCTCTTTTTATTTTCCGTTGCCTGTACATACACAGCCTGCGAAACACGCGGGCCCAAGGAGAGGTCTCATCGGCTAGAGGAAATGGAGAATTGTACTATCTGTTCATGCTCTCCGAGCTTCCACGTGATGTGTGCCTGTCTCATCCGACGCACCCGCCGGCTGAGTCACATCAATGGTACGTTCTTTGCATGCATTTTCTCCCGCCACTCTCCAAATGATGATATAATAGTTTCAGAGGCTGTTTATGATCTACATGATTCAACATATTACCGTTCTATCTTTTGTCTGACTTTGCTTTCGCAACGCCGTCTTGGCTGCATCTCGCTACTCATCGCATTTACTAACGTTGGACTCAAGGGGTGGTGGCGATGAATCAAGCTTAGGCCCCAAGCAGTATACACGTCTTTCACATTGAGTAAGTCCTTGCGACTTTTTAGTTCTGTCCTTTCCATGATGATACCTTAGCTTCAGAGGCTGTTTATGATCTACATGATTAGACCTTCACCGTTCTATCCTTTTGTCTGATACCCCACTCGCGTTTTCAATCTCTTGCAATTTGCTGCTTGAAATAGAAACTGACCAGGCATTTTCAGACCACCCATGCGACAACCTGTCAAGCCGTAGTCGCTGCGTATTCTGTCTGAGTAAGTCATTCACTGCCTCCTATCTCTCTCCATTTCCTGTATAATGATACACTAGCTTCAGAGGCTGTTTATGACCTCCATGATTAGACCTTCACCGTTCTATCATTTGTCTGACTACACGACTATGTTCTCCAATTGTGTTGCGATATTTGCGTGTCATTAGGGAAGCTGACCAGCGCTTGTAGGAAAAGGCGGCATTAGCTATGCAGCAATTAGCTCTCGCGCATCATTCGACCCCAGCAGGGCAGAAGCAGAGGTGTCACGGAAACCAAAAGACAAAAGCTCAGGCGCGGGTCGAAACCGCGCCCTACAAAACCCTCCATCAGCAAACTTCGTTGGATTTCATCACCAAGTTCAAACTAACGATCCAGGGCGTTATACCTCTGGGCCAAATGGCCCTTCATCGGGCTTGGTTGGCAGACACAGCACCGATGCCGCATAAATAGGCTATCCATTGTGCTAGCGAGGCAACTGCGGCCTGTTCGGGACGGCTTGATTGGCGAGGACCTACCGCCTGACTGACGTCATTGCCTCTTGCGATGGAATACGAGATATTTGTCTTCACCTGAACAAAATGGTATGTTTCACCTCCTACCTACTCACATCCCTCTTCAACCCATCCCCTCGATATGATGAATCACTAGCTTCAGAGGCTGTTTATGAATTATTTCATGATTCGACCCATCACCGTTCTATCATTTTTCTGATCATTCTCACTTGCCGATCCGTCGTTGAACGACCATCCAGTCTCGGCAGAAGCTAACTATCAACCCAAGCAGTTGCGCGAAAGTCCGGCTGCCGGCTCATTATCCTTCGTCCCTTCCTGTGGGTTTCCTGACGCAGACTTTTGGTAAGGTCCTCCCTACCTCTTAATATCACCCAACCAACCCCATTCCATGATGAGACTCAGCTTCAGAGGCTGTTTGTGAACAAGTAATGATTCAAACCTTCACCGTTCTATCTTTAATTCCTGATCCGACACCCTCTATGTCGTTATCTCACTTTTCGGACAAAACTAAGACCCGTTACTCAGCCAACTCGGGTTTCCAGCTTCCCATGTCCCAGCGCCCAACTCGGTCTTGTGTGTCCGGTTCTCTTCGTCAAAGGTACGTCTCAAGTCCGACTCAAGAGGACGCCCAACCAACCAGCACTTCATGATGAGACTGAGCTTCAGAGGCTGTTTATGATTTCAATCAAGATGATTCGAAACATTACCGTTCTATCAATTCTCTGATCCCTTGCACATCAAACCATCTATTCTACCTATTGTATCATTAGTGTCTGGAAGAAATGGCTAACCAAGGAAGGATACAGGATTTCTGTGACAATCGCCAAGGCTAGCGCAGTGACGACTTCTATGTAATTCGACATCCGAAGGCTGCTTCCAGGGCAAGCCTTGCCAGGCTGACCAAGGTATGTATGTATTTCCCGCTCTTGCATCTCTCACGTCTTCCACCCCTTCCAATGATGATACTCAGCTTCAGAGGCTGTTTATGAATGTTAATGATTCGAAAACATACCGTTCTATCAATTGTCTGATTTGTTCGATTTACACCTTTTGTCTTTGGTTCACCTTTGATCTACGATGTACGCTAACATCCCCAAAGCCCAGGTCCTCCCTGTCAACATCATCAAGTATACCTTTCTCGCGGTCTTGAGAGCTTTCGTTGCCAATTGCTTTTTTGTCTACATAGTTCTCAAGTAGCTCAAGTCTCCCAAAAGAAACAATTTGAACCGTTGTTGTACACCTATAGTCCCAAATTCCGAACCCCAAAACGCCATGCGCAAAAAGAAACCCCCCCCCCCCTCTCCTCATGAAAGAAACCTGCGTGGTCAACCCAGCAGGCGTTCATGATGGCCCCTTATAACGTCTTGACAGACTGGAAAAAGGGGTTGGCAAGCAGCTTCTCGTTCGCCATCACCAAGCCTTTCAGCCTAGAGACCATCTCCTCCTTGCTCATCTGCCCCGCGTCGACCTCTTCCCTCCACCGCAGCAGCACCTCCTTGAGCAGCGCGCTGCCCTCTTCCATATCCGCCTTGCTGTACTTAAGCCCTAGGTCCTCGTGCTTGGACGTAAAGTCCTCAAGCTCGTCGGCCTTGCGCTTTGCCATGCGCACCACCTTGTCCGGGAACCTCACCAGCTCCGCCACGTGGATACCGAAGCTCTGGTCGCACACACCGTCGTCAACCTTGTATAGAAGCGTCACCTCGCGCTTGCTGTTCTCGCCGCCGCCGCCGCCGATGTGCGCCGCCACATGCAGGTTGTGGACCTGCGGGTGCTCGTCCGCCAGCGCCGTCAGCTCGTGGAAGTGCGTCGCGAACATAGCGAAGCAGCCGATCTCCTTGACGATATGTTCCGAGATGGCCCACGCAAGGCCGAAGCCATCGTAGGTGGAGGTGCCGCGGCCCAGCTCGTCGATGATGATGAGGGACTCGGCTGTTGCCGATTTGAGAATGTTGGCCGTCTCAAGCATCTCGGCCATGAACGTCGACACGCCCTTGAGCTGGGAGTCGCTGGCGCCGACGCGAGCGAGGATGGAGTCGAAGATGGTCAGCTCAGCCTCGGTACAGGGGACGAAGCAGCCGATCTGCGCCATGAGGGCGATGACACCGATCTGGCGGATGTAGGTCGACTTTCCGCCCATGTTGGGACCGGTAATGATCAGAAAAGAGGACTTGTCCCGCGTCAGGGTAACGTCGTTTGTGATAAACTGGACGTCGTCTTGCATCTCTAGGCACGGGTGGCGGGCCTCCTTGAGGATCGTCTGGCCCTCGCCTCGCTTGTGCATCGTAGGGCGGACGTACTCGGAGGGCGCGTGGACGGAGCAGTGGGCAAAGGAGACGATGACATCCAAGTGGGCCAGGATACCAGCAAGCCTCTCGAGGACGGGGCAGTATGAAGCGGCCACGCCTACAACCTCGCTGACCAGACTGCTCTGTGTCCTGTTGTAGTTCTGCGAGAGCTGGTCGAATTCTCGACGGAGGCTCTGCAGTGTTTTCGTCGTGAAGTAAACTCCGTTCTTCTGCGTTGAGCATTCCTGGTAACCCGACTTGTTCCGGATGGCGCCGGCTTCCTGTCTCGTGAGTCTCATGCAGTATCCGTGGACCTTGTGGTTCTCGAGGAAGATCTTCTTGCCGACTTCTTGCTTCAGGTCGCGAGCCGCGTCCGAGAACTCTTGGTCGATATCTCTCTTGAGCTTGTCAAGCTTCTTCCTGATGATCCTCAGACTGTCGTCGAACTCTGGCTTGATGATGTACTCATGGTTGTCTAGGGCATCCAGGTCGACAGTCGTCTCGACCATCTCCGCGAGCTTTGCGAGACTATTGGAAAGCCCGCGGAGAGGGGTCGTGTAGGTTTCGTCGAGAGGATCTCTGTATGCTTCGTCCATGACGCCCTCCAAAGTCCCCATGAATCCAGGCAGCCGGATGATGACCTGATACGCACGAACGACGTCCTCAAGGTTGGCCTTGCCCCTTTGGAACCGCTTGGCGAGACGGTAGAGGTCTGGTACCGAACGCAGGTGTTCCTCCTGCATCGTCTGCCGTAACTCTGTATCATTGACGAATGCCTCGACGAGCTGCTGTCGCTTCTCAATCTCTGCCTTGTTCATGAGTGGTTGCTTGAGCCATTGTGACAGCAGCCGGCTTCCGACCGGGGTCTTGCAGTGATTAAGCAGGCCATACAGGCTCATGGACTTGGCACCGTCCCGGGCGCCAGGCATCAAGTTGAGCGCCTTCAGCGCCGCCGCATCCAGCTTCATAAACTGAGAGAGGTCGTGCTGGTACAATTGGTATTGTCCGAAGTTGGATGGATCGTGGAGCACGCCGAGGTACTTGATCAGAGCCGCGGCCGAGCCCATGGCTAATTTTAGATCGGTCTGGGGCAGAAGAGTCGTCGAGCGCTCGTCCTTGAGCAGGCGCGCAAGGTCCTGTTCGATGTCCTTGGTGCCAAACTCGCCGGCCGACCGTTCCGAGACGGAAACGCCGCAATTCCCGATGATCTGCTTCAGCTTTGTGAGGTCCGGGTCCTTGTTCTTGTCTGCCTTGTCCATTTGTATTAGGCACTCCCTGACGCCCAGTTGAATCAGCAGAGCCTCGAAGTTGGAGAACAGGTCGTTATCGAGGAACTCGCTGACGCCCAACTCTCGCACACTGGCATCGGCAAAGCAGACGCCAACGCTTCTGGCCTCTGAAGTCTTGGTGGATATCTTGACAGCGAGGATCATCGGAGCGGCCTCAACCTGGCCACCCAAATCCTCTTCCACGTCTTGCAAGTTACCCGGAGATGCCTGCTTGACGACCTTCCAGTTCATGCGGCCGCCGGTGCTCTCCCATATCTCTATTCTCTTTCCCAGCTTGAAGAGCGCTTCTCGAAGGAATTGTCGGAAGACCGTGACGGTCATTGTCACGGAGGCGAGGCCTGTCTTCTCATCTCGGCCCAGGGTCCTTACGACGGACGTCGTCTTGTATACCTGGAGAAACCAGGTCAGCTGGTTACCCTTATTACACTGCTA
>PUHP01000301.1:0-60640 GCA_006783085.1 Colletotrichum shisoi
AGTAAGAGACTATTACTACCTAGCTTATTTAACAATTTAGAATATTAGCTAAAGGTTGTATAAGAGCTAGGCCTAGAGAGCCTATAGATAGGCGTAATAACCTTATTCTATAGTAGGACTATATTAAAGGTAAAAGAGAAAAGAACTTACCTTACGCCTATTATAGTAGGGTAAAGGTACGTGAAGGTAGGGCCCTTTTTGAGATTACTAGGAATAGCCTTACTTGGCCGCCGCGGAGACGAAGTTGTTATAGCTACCTAACTTGTGACGTGGCCCTTTGTAGAGGAGGAAATTGCTGGTACCTCTGGTATAACTAAAAATAGGCGTAAATAGAGGTACTGTACATTTTTAATCCTTTTAGGGGTTATTATTGGTGGTTACCCCGCACCTGGAGCCTTCTCGCCGTCGATGGGATATCCTTGTGCTGGGCTATTCGTTCCCTGCATCCCGGCAGAGAGAGAGGCTAAATTTGACAAGTAGGTTACGTTGTACTCGGTAGCTGTCTCCTGGTCCATCAGCGCCTTTTGTTCGTCCTATGTTTGATGAACCGTTCATCTAGACCAGAGCGCGTTCTAGTATTAGGCAGGGACGAGTCGATCCTGCACCCAACCCTCGATGATCGGGTCCTACGGATATTTTCAAAAGAGAAATCTGCGATACTACTATTTGGGTGTTCCCGGCTTACATCGTGCGACAGGGTCCTTTGTGCGGATTTGCGGAGCTTTGCCCGAAATCTCGACTCAGACTAGGGTCTTTCGAGGTCAATGACATCAAGACTTTTTGATCACACCCACTACAGGCATTTGACCGAGGACAACTGACCGGCGGGATTCTCTTCGTCTGACCCCGGGCTGAGAACCCTAGGATCCCTGGTTTTAACGATCGCGCTCAAAGAGGCCGATGGAGATGCCTGCAGAAAGGAAACGGACGACAGCCCTAGAGGATGGTTCCGACCGTGGAATAGGCAGACGACTTCCAGCCATTGACGGGCCTTCTGAAATCCACTGCCGCGCATCCGACCAGAAATGCATAGAGACCATGAAGAGGGAGGGGCTGGGTTGATTGCATTGGACACGTTCCTGACGCCGGCTGTCACCACCCTGCATGTCTCATTTGGATGGACAGTAACCAATGCGGGTGCCAATTTGAGATGTGGTGTGAGGTCCTCTCTCTTTTTCTTCTCCCATCTACAGGCAACACAGCCTTCGGAGGCGCAGGTCAACAAACCCAAACGAAGTGACACACCGGCCCTTGCCGATGATTGCTTCGATTGCTGAAACAGCGGGACAGACAAGAACCATAGGCTCGTGAGTCGTGGGTGTCGGGGTGGTAGTCCGTGCACACGGGAGCCCATCTTATCGATAGTCAATCTTATCGAAACTTCTTATCAATGGTTAATTGGATTCGCGTTGTTGGAGAGTGGCGGACGCGTCTTGGTACCTAGGTAATCAAAGAAGTTGCATCATTTAGCAAAAGTGCACTAATCAACAGCTCGGAACGATCGCCAAATACACAAGACAGCCCAAAATGTCGAAAGCAATCCTCTCCATTCAGTCAAACGACTCTGAAAGGACCAAAAAGGCAGTCGCCAACCTGCTGCCGTGTCGAATTCACCACGACGGACCTGTCGGCGATGTCAGTTCCTTTTGGAATCCTGTTCAGTCTGAAGGTGCGTTGCCATCTTCGTTCGAGCCTTTGAATTGGAATTGAAATGGCTTGGAGCTGACTTCAGGCCACTAGGTGGAAAATTAGTCGCATACTTCCGCGGGAGAAAACTCCACGGCACGACTGTCAAGCTACCAGAACAATACCGAGGCATCGTGATGGAGAAGAGCGATAAGGTCGAGACCCAGCAGCTGGAAGGCGAGGCAGAAGAAGCGCAGGGCGATCTGGTTGAGCTGGGCACCATGGACGTCAAGGCCGAGTTTGACGAAATGGTTATTTGGGGCCACGAGTCGAGCGCCGATGCGGCGTCGGATCCTTATGTGAGAAGTGTCGAAGAATGGTTGGCTGCGGCTGAAGCGGTAGGTGTTTCCGTGGTATTTCAAGCGATGAGCCGTAGCTGACTTGCTTTTCAGATACACTCGTACCCTTCACCGGAGACTAAGACTGGCTCATAATCGGGTGAAGGACTCTCAGCGTTCTGCTAAAGGGAAGTGCCACCTGGTGTTTCTGGGTGTACTGGGTATTGCATGGTTTAGGCGTTATGGAAGTTGTGTAGATCGGCATGAACATCAAAAACCTCACTTGTGATCATATGCTGGCGCGTTTCGGCTTTGGGGTTTCAACCAACCCTTTCTCTGTCCATGCTGAGGACCGCAGCATGGGAGGGTGTTCCCAGAACAGACTAGCGCCAACGCAGTCAATTTAAGCCGTCGCGCCGGCAACACACGACGACGCGTTGTCTGCCCCTCACGCGCCAAAAACCAATTAAGCCCCCTACTCGGTCTCCGCCTTCCAATGCGAAAAGGTATCCATCGCATCCCACTACCCAAAAACCCGCCTCCACCAAAAAACAACATCCCGCTCATCAGCCTCGTCTCAGTCGCTTGCGCTTCCTCAAACCACACTGGTGACCCAATTCACGCCGAACGACGATTTCTAGCAATCTCGCTGCCGACGAGAACCAATAACAATGGCCCCCTCCAGCGACGCCGGCATGCTGATGTCGGACGCTCCATCTCCTGCGTCGGCCACCCCTAGACGCTCCCTCATGCCCAGTTCCTCCGGCGGCAGGCCAAGAGTGCCACCCTCCGAGAGCATGGGCGCTCCCAGCGACGACGAGGCCGAGGGATTTGCCGACGATCAGGTACCTCGTGGATCGAGGATACCCAACATTACAAACATTCCTCGCGTGGAGGACAAGATCGGCCTCATGGTCCAGGACCACTTTGAGTCTTTCATAGAGGAGTAAGCTGCCATCCCCTGCTCTCGTTGGCTACGCAGCGTCTCTTAACAACACTGTAAATGCAGATTTATAGAAGATCCGATTTCTTCTGGCGCACCGACATCCAGCGCCGTCACAACGGACAAGTACTACGTCGCCCAGATTCACGGCATGCGCACATACCAGCTTTCCACCTTTTACGTCGACTTTAAGCACTTGGTTGCATGGCATAATGGCGAGCTGGCAGATGGTGTCATGCGTGGCTACTACCGCTTTTTACCGTTCTTGACCGCCGCCCTGCACAATATGATCGCCAAGCACGAGCCGCAGTACTTCCGCGAACATAGGCAGCCGACCTCGTCCAGCAACCCGACCAACTCGGCCGCGAGCCAGCTGGGCTCCGCTAGCCAGACAGAGATGGGCGACAAGACCGCCAACCAGCAGACAGACAAGCTGTTTGCCATCGCCTTCTACGACCTGCCGCTGATTTCGAGAGTGCGCAGTCTCAGAGCAGCCAACATCGGCCAGCTGCTCTCCATCTCCGGCACCGTCACGCGGACGTCAGAAGTTCGTCCCGAGCTTTCACTCGGCACCTTTGTTTGCGAGGCATGTAGGACAGTTGTTCCCAACGTGGAACAAACATTCAGGTACACGGAGCCTACCCAGTGCCCGAATGGAACCTGTCAGAACCGCCAGGCATGGCAGTTGGACATCCGCCACAGCACATTTGTCGACTGGCAAAAGGTGCGCATTCAAGAGAACAGCTCTGAGATCCCCACTGGTAGCATGCCGAGAACGATGGACGTTATCATGCGTGGCGAGATCGTGGACCGGGCCAAGGCCGGAGAGAAGTGCATCTTCACCGGTGCACTCATAGTTGTGCCAGATGTCAGCCAGATGGGGTTGCCCGGTCTGAGGCCGAGCGCCGTTCGAGATGACAAGAGCGCGGCTGGTGCCGACGCCGGTGGTTCTGGCGTCAGTGGTCTCAAATCTCTTGGTGTTCGCGATCTGACCTACCGTCTGGCCTTCCTTGCCTGTATGGTCACTCCCGACGTTTCCAACCCGGGCCAGTCGGCGAGCGGTCAGGTTTCAGACATCATCAGCTCACTGACCCAAAACAACACGCATGACAACTCTGCGTCGGTCGAAGACGTTCAGGCTGCTGTGCTCGCATCCATGAACCCTTCGGAGATTGGAGAGCTGCGCGGGTTGGTTCACAGCGATCACATCTACTCGCGACTGGTGAACTCGATCGCACCAACGGTGTACGGCCACGAGGTGGTCAAGAAGGGTCTCCTCCTTCAGCTCATGTCTGGTGTGCACAAAACCACCGCCGAAGGTATGGAACTTAGAGGTGACATCAACATCTGCATCGTGGGCGATCCCTCTACATCCAAATCCCAGTTCCTCAAGTACATCTGCTCCTTTGCCCCTCGCGCCGTCTACACCAGTGGCAAGGCATCGTCTGCTGCGGGTCTCACGGCCGCTGTGGTCAAGGACGAAGAGACTGGCGACTTCACCATCGAGGCCGGTGCTCTCATGTTGGCAGATAACGGCATTTGCGCCATTGACGAGTTCGACAAGATGGATATCGCCGACCAGGTGGCCATCCACGAAGCCATGGAGCAGCAGACCATTTCCATCGCCAAAGCCGGTATTCAAGCCACCCTGAACGCCCGCACCTCCATCCTCGCTGCCGCCAACCCCGTCGGCGGTCGCTACAACCGTAAGACGACGCTCCGTGCCAACATCAACATGAGCGCTCCGATCATGTCTCGTTTCGATCTCTTCTTCGTCGTCCTCGACGAGTGCAACGAATCTGTTGATCGCCATCTTGCCGAGCACATTGTTGGAATCCATCAGCTGCGCGACGAAGCCATCGAGCCCGAGTTTAGCACGGAGACCCTGCAAAGATACATCCGCTTCGCCCGCACTTTCCGCCCTGAATTCACTCCCGCGGCAAAGGAACTGCTTGTGAAACACTACAAGGAGCTCCGCGCCGACGACGCGCAGGGCGGAATCGGCAAGAACTCGTACCGCATCACTGTCCGCCAACTAGAGAGTATGATTCGTCTGTCCGAGGCGATCGCCAAGGCCAACTGCGTAGACGAGATCGAGCCTCCCATGGTCACCGAGGCCTTTAACTTGCTGAGGCAGAGTATCATCTCCGTCGAGCACGATGACATTGATATCGAAGACGAGGAGTTGCCAGAGGATGGCGAGGCCCTGCTCCGTGCGGCCTCCGAGGCGGCGGGTCAACCTGTTGAAGATGACAGCATGGCCGTCGACGAAGCCAATGAGACCCCGGCGCCCGCAGCCCGTCCCAAGCAGACCATCACGTTCGAGAAGTACTCGAGCATTGTCAATTTGTTCGTGGAGCACGTCAACGACGCTGAGGCCGAGAACGGCGAGGGTGTCGAGGGCGATGCGCTCGTAGATTGGTATCTGGAGCAGAAGGAGGACGAATTGGACGACGTCGCCCATGCAGAAGAGGAGAGGGCCCTGGCGAAGAAGGTGCTTAAGAGGATGGTCAAGGTATGCGATATTTTCTTGCTTATTTATGCCCATATCTGGTTGGAAACTAATCTCGGGTTGTAGGAGAACATCCTCATGGCTGTTCGCGGCCAGGGTCTCGCCGACGACGAGGCAGGCGAGGGAGCGTCTGCGGCCGCCGAGGCGGAGCAGCGCATCGTCTACGTCCTGCATCCCAACTGTGCTGTTGAAGAGTTCTGAGCTGCTTCAGCACGTGTATGTTGACGCTTTGAAAATGGTCTTAGGGTTGGACTTCAACTTGGTTGGACTTGGGATGGACGAGTCTTGACGAGAAGAAAAAAGTAAGCTAATGTCCGCGGCATTTTGAACGGGTGGGGAAGGATTTTGGGCTCGTGTTAACGCGGCCCGGGAGTTGGGGCGTTGGTCGGAGGAGCTGTCGTACTGGAGATGACTTGACTTGTATGCGAAGAAGAGAGAAGAAAAAGAAGACCATCTTGAACAACGCTGCGGTTGGCTGCTTCCGTCTGTTAGCTTGATTATCCCTCCCGGTTGCGGGGCATCCCGAACGATGATTCTTGTTGTTCCGGGCGGTCCGTTTCAACAAGCCCATTCTCTACTATACCTCCGGGGTCATCTCTTCGTCTTTGCACCATTAGTTCTATAACTGGCAAGCCATCATGAGCTTGTGATAAACCCGGTGCGGCCAAGCCAACTTTTGAGGCGCTTTCGAGATCTTGGGCAGACGCACAGGAACGCAATGGTTCAGCTCAATGCGGCTTGATAAGAAACTGGATCTCGGCGAGGGTTTGGTTCCTTTTCTCTATCGGCTGCCGGCAGGCAAGGCAGTCCAGTTGGTTTTGTGCAAAGGAGAAAGCCCGCGCTGTTCGGAAGCTGATCTCAATTCAACCTCGAACATGTATACCCCCCCTGCCCCGTGGAAGGGGAACAACGCTGCCAGGTAGCGGTCTCAGATTATGAGGCGATGCCCGCCTAGGTATTGCTGGCCACGTCCACCCCTGCGAAGTCAGAAAATTCCATCCATCCTGCACCATATGGTGCTACAGAAGCCTGCACTCACAGTGCGTTTATCTCCTGCTTTCAAGACTGCGACGGTGGTCGGTCTCCGTTGAGGTCGCACAGGTAGATACAAATGGTGTAAAGCACAATATAAGACAGAGAATAAGTGTCATGTGCCCCCCCACCCCTTTTTATTGAAGCCTCAAATTCCCTTCAGAGGCGGTACATGTACATATACAGATGTACGTATAAATCCTACTTCTACATCGAGATCTGAACCTTGACGCGACTCGTGATGGGCCCCTTAACATCAGAGTGGGAATTACAGTGTCACTAAAGGAAAACATAGAGCGGTCAAGCGCCATTTCATTCCCATTGGTTTGCTTCGAAAGACTTCACTACAGCAACATGACCCACGAAACAATCCGAATGATATGTGTCATTCCGCAGAGGCCAACATAATCATCGTTCGGGCAAAGCTCGCCTTTGGCTGAAGGATGGGGGAATATCATGTAAAATTTGAAATGTGATCCGAGATGAAATCATTGTAAAAAATAATCACACAGAAAAGCAGCAAATCGCAACGCCTGCCCCTGGATGCTGAAGCTAAAGCGGATATAAAACATACATCTTACAAATTGTACTTTTCTTTTGCCCTTGCTCGTCGTCATGTCCTCTTCAACCCATGATCACACCGGGTCATGTCGCATTAGTCCAAGGACCAACATATACTTACTCCTCGTCAGAGTCTTCCTCGGGAACCTATTGCCTCGTTAGTCAAAACCGCTTCACGACACTGAAAGTGCGGGTTCGGGATAAAAGTCACTTACCCCCTCGTGGAAGTCCTGGCCCTCCTTGGTAGCCTTGATAACGCCGGCGCGGATGCAGAAGTCGCCAAACCTCTCGCCCTCCTCCCTCTCGGTCGCATACCGCTTCAGCAACGGCTTCATGATGGCCAGGATCTCTTCCTCCTTGATGCTTTGGCGGAACAGCTTGTTCAGGCGCTGTCCGTGGTAGCCGCCGCCGAGGTACATATTGTACGCGCCAAATGCCTTGCCAACAAAGGCGACCTCGGCGAGCCACGGGCGGGCGCAGCCGTTGGGGCAGCCCGTCATGCGCATGACGATCGAGTCCTGGCGCAGACCGTTCTCCTCGAGGCAGTCCTCGAGCTTGGAGATAAGCACAGGCAGGTAGCGCTCCGACTCGGCCATGGCAAGGCCGCAGGTCGGGAAGGCGACACAGGCCGAGGAGCTGAGTCGCAGGCCGGAGAACTGCACGTTGTCGAGCTTGTACTTCTTCATAAGCGCTGTGATGGAATCCAAGTCCTCGTCGGCGACGTTGCTAAGAATCAGGTGCTGGTTGCCCGTGAGGCGGAACTCGCCCTTGTGAACCTTGGCGATCTCGCGCAGGCCGGTCTTCATCTGGAACTCAGGGGTGTCCTCAATGCGGCCGTTCTCGATGAAGAAGGTGAAGTGGTTGAGGCCCGTCTCGTCCTTTTGCCAGCCGAAGGTGTCAACGTTGGACTTGAACTCGAAGGGGCGCTCCTTTTCGAACTTCTGGCCCCAGAGCTCCTCAACCTTGGAGCGGAACACGTCGACGCCCATGTCGTCGATGGTGTACTTGAGACGGGCATGCTTGCGGTTCTTGCGGTCGCCGTGGTCGCGCTGGACGAGCATGACCTTCTCGCAGGCAATATGGACCTGGTCCGTCTTGACGAAGCCGAGCATGCGGCCAACCTGGGGGTACGTCTTCTTGTTGTTGTGGGTGGCACCCATACCGCCACCGGCGAGCAGGTTGAAGCCCTCGAGGTTGCCGTCCTTGCCCTTGATGGCGATCAGACCAATGTCGTGGGCGTAGACGTCGGTGTCGTTGTGGGGAGGGATGGCGATGGTGATCTTGAACTTTCTCGGCAGGTAGGTAGGTCCGTACAAGGGCTCAAAGTCCTGGACGGCGTCGCCGGCGATCTGCGTCTTGGTATCGCTCTCATCCGCCAGCCAGATCTCGTGGTAGGCGGTGGTCGAGGGCAGCAGGTGGTCGCTGATCTTCTTGGAGCTGGCCCAGACCTCCTTGTGGTATTTGGACTGGGTGGGCAACGAGCTGCACATGACGTTACGGTTGACATCACCGCAGGCGGCGATGGTGGTCATGAGCGCGCGGTTAATGGCCTGCATGGCGGGTCTCAGCTTGCCCTTGACGACTCCGTGGAACTGGAAAGTCTGACGGGTCGTGAGCTTCATGGTCTCGTTGCCGAGCTCGTTGGCAATGTCGTCCATCTGCACCCACTGCTTGGGGGTGGAGATACCGCCGGGCAAACGGCAACGAATCATGAACGAGTAGGCGGGCTCCAAGCCCATAGCCTTGCGCTCGTCTCTGACGTCGCGGTCGTCCTGCATGTAAGTACCGTGGAACTTGGTGAGCTGCTGATCGGCGGCGGAGATGGCACCGGTGCTGGTATCCTTGAGGCCCTCGGCGATGGTACCACGGAGGAAGTTGGACGCGATCTTGATGTCCTCGTTGGTGATGGGGGCAGGCTCCTCGGGGAGGCCATCGACATTATCAACGCCGAGAGCGCTCCAGATCTTGGGCTCCCACTCCTGGTAGCCAGTCTGGTATCCGTCGGGGTCCTGGTCGTCACCGAGACCGACTTCGGCAAGCCTCTTAGCACCGAGGTTGGCCAAGACGCGGTCAAGGTCCTTGGCGGGCTTGTTGTAGTAGATCTTGTCCTCCTTGCGGGGCCAGTAGTGACGGTCACCGAGACCAAAGACAGAGTAGTTGACGTTGGCGAGGTCGAGCTCGGTGTTGTCCTTGAGAGCGTTCCACAGCGCGTGGCCGTTTTGGGGGAATTCTCCCTGGCCGGCGGTGGAGGAGACGAAGATGATGTTCTCCTCCGAAGGGAGGTCCTCGATGGGGTAATCCTCCATGGCCAAGACCTTAGTCTTCAAGCCACGGGCCTTGCCGCGGTTGCCGAGGCGCTTAGCGACGTTGGTGGCATTGCCGTTGTCGGAGGCAAAGAGAACCGTGAGGGGGGCTCCGAAGAGACCCTCGAGCAGTTGGTCGTAGGCGTCCTTAGCCTTGCGCTTCTGCTGGGCCCTGACCTCGGTGCCAAAGTCTTGCGACAGGTTGGCGGCGAAGACGGGGTCACGCTGCATGATCTGGGTCAGTTGGTTTTCGCGGTCCAGGAAGGCCTTGAGCTCGCTCTTGATGCGCTCGGAATCGAGGGTGAAGTTGGGCTCGCCCTTGGCCTCGTTGGCGGGGTTCCAGCGGTACAGGGGCCAGTAGCCAACGTCGATGGCCTTCTTGGTCTCCTGGAGGACAGTCAAGGGGGAGTCTGTCTCGCCAAAGTAGGGAAGGTAGGCAAGGACAACGGAGGGACCGTTGTGCTGATCGGCCTCGAGCATGGCCTGCAGGACCTGGGTGTAGGAACCGTAGACGGCGGTAGAGGCGACGTAGGCGTAGCCAAAGTTCATGGCGTACAGACCAATGTCCTTCTTGCGGCGGTTCGCATCAGCGGCGGCACGCTCCGAGTAGGGAGTCGAGTCAATGATGAGCATGTTCACGTTCTCGCCCGACGCCAGGACGTGGTGCACACCAGAGTTGCCGAGGTCGTAAGACCAGGCATCAGAGCCGACGAGCCACAAGGACTCCTTGCGGAACAGACGCTTGCTGGACAACAGGTTACGGGCGATGGAAGAACCATCAGTCTCGAGACGGGGGATGAGGTCATCTGCGATCTCATTCGCCTTCTTCGCATCGGCCTCGTTGGCGGCCCAGCGAGCCAGCCAGCTCTTGGGGGCATCGGTGACGAACTGGTTGCTGTTGGCAGCCTCCTTCACCTCGCCAACGAAGCGCACGCGGCGCTCCTTGCGGGCCAGCAAGGAACCGAAGCCAAACTCGGGGCTGGCCTGGATGGAAGAGTTGATGCCGGCGTTGCTGGCCTTGAGGGCGTTGGCGACGTAGGCCCTTTGGCCAAAGAGCTGGTCGAGGATCTTGGTGTACGAGTTCTCAACCTGGGGCTTCTCAAGGCCATACTCGAGGGCCTGCTGGGGGACCTCCTTGCGGCCGACCTCGAGGTTTTGGACGGGGGACTCGGCGGTCAGATTCTGCAGGACGCCGCGCAGGGCCTGAATGACAGTCTTGGGGTCAATGTAGCCGAGCTGGTAGCCAACGACGGTCTGGACGCCGCCGAAACCGCTCTTGACGCTAGTAAGGACGTCAATGAGGACGGGGCCCCATTTCGTCGTCTTGCGGTGGATCTGCTCAAGGACAGCAATGCGCTTCACCGACTTGGGAAGGGCGTCGGCCAGAGCGGAGCTGAGCCAGGGGCGGTACAGCCTCGGGGTGATGATGCCGACCTTGGAGAAGTCGCCTCCGCGACGGGCCTGGTCGATGACATCGCCGAAGAAGTAAGCGCCGGAGCCGAAGACGAAAAGGCAGTTCTCGGCATTGGTGGGGCCGGCGTAGAAGAAAGGCTGGTATTCGCGACCGGTGAGCCTCTTGAGGTGGGCCCATGTGGCGTTAGCGTACTTGAGGATGTCCTCGGAGGAGACGACGGGCAGAGACGACTCGATGGTGGTGGCGTTGGAAGAGACGACAGAGGGGGGGCTGTCGGTGACGCTGTGGTCGGCGCTGGACTGGACCGAGGCCCGGGACGAGTCGAGCTTGGAGTGCACGGACGAAGCGAGTTCGGAAGAGGTCAGGCCAGTGATGGGCGAAGAGCCGGTCGGCGGCACGTCGGATCGGTCAGAGGCGACCGGCAGTCGGCCGTCATCGGCATAGATGCCGACAGCCGCGGCAGATCCGCTGTTGGACGGCTGCTGGAAGCGCCTCGCGGCGTCGACGTCGAGAATCTGGCGCACGAGCTCGGGGTCCTCGGCGTCGATGGGCGCGTCGTTGTCGCTTGAGGACGATGCGAAGAAATGCAAGACGCCCTTGCCGGAGCGCAGAGCGAGGGCATGTGCCGTCAGGGCCATGTCCTGGGCCTCCTGCAGCGACTCGGACTGGAGGAAGGTCCATCCCGAGTTGCGAATGGCTGTGATGGCTGAAAAGTCGGGGAAGCCGGCGGGCTGGAGGGAGACGTGCAGGACGACAGGGTAGTTTGCCAGCTTGTAGAGATGGGAGATGGCGGGCAGCAGCGTCGTTGACGACGTCGTGACGGCAACGAGCTTGCCGGCGCGCGAGGGCGCGAACGCGGACAGGAGGGGGTCGGCATTGTGTCTGACGTGTTGGACCTGGGGTTTTTGATACAGTCAGTCGACATCGCGCGGCCAAAGCCACGAGCAAAGGATGTAAGGGTACTCACCTCGGGAACAGAGGCCTTTGCGACGAGGCTCTTGTCGCCTTGAGCGACGTAGTGCTTCAGGTGGGATGAGAACTCCGAGTCCTTGGCCAGCGACGGCTGCACGGAGATGACCACGTCGCTAGAGAGGTATGCGATTCTTGCAACTGAGGAGGGCGCAATGTCAGCGATACCATTGTCATTGCTAGTTGGTCTGCGGCGACGGCGTCGTCGTTGTCAAGCATCCTTCTTGTCTTCCTCACAGCGCCCATCGTACATCCGGTGGCGGGCGCTGGCTGGGGGAGGGGGCGACAAATAGCAGGGCTCTGATTGGCCCGCGCTCGGTGTCATAAGAGCTTCGCTGTAGTTACAGGGGATAACGCGCTGAAGGACGAAGCCGCCGCAGCCAGTAAAACAGGGGGAAGCGAACGCTGTAGAGCGCAACTCACCAGCCTCTCCAGGCGTCTGAATCTGGCCTCTTGCCGGTGCCATTGTCGATGTGTCTTGGGTTTTGGGTTATCTCGAGGGGTATCGTATAAGCCGCCGAACAATGATTTGCTCGTCACTGATTCCTTTCTTCCCTCCCCTGAGCCGGCTTTGCAAAAAAAAGTTCTTGGTGGGGGGGGAAAGAATGAACAATACAACAACAGCAGCAGCAGCAACTACACAACAACCGGGCGATGGCGGGTGGGAAAGGTTGAAGATGGAAACGGAAAATAAGATAAAATAAAAGGTCCCAGGACTGCGAAACAGCTCCGGTGCTTTCTGCTTTTGGATTGGATTCCCCGGTCCAGATCGAGTACCGGGTTTCGTCGTCCTCAGCACGTCTTAAAGCTGGGCCACGGCTTGCTCTTTGCTGCGTCTGTCGTTCCCACCGACGAATTTGGCCCCGCAGAAAACAATGAATTTTGTCGACATCCGGGTCGATTGCGTGATCGGCTAGCGCAGCGTCTCCCCCAGTCCAATTCGCTCCTGGCTCCTACCGCACTGCTCTCCCTTTTTTTTTTTTTTTTTTTTATCAGCTTCGGTTTGGGGGTCGCATTTCTTGGGCCATGCCGCCATGGCAATGACACCTCGAGCGAGTGGACGACGAGATTACGGATACCGGTACCAGCATCACTGACTCTCATTCTTGCTCTTGTCGTCTTGAGCTCTGGTTCCGTACTCCGGTCTCATCATGACCCTCTGAGCCTCTGGCCGCATCACAGACACAGTGGCGACGACAGCAGTGTTGGATACGCATTTCTCGCTCACTTTTGCTTGCTCGATAGACAATTCTAGTTTACAACTCCTCCTTGTCTTTCCCCCCATCAAATCACCTACCAATAAGCAAAGGTAAGATGGCATTTCTTGGCCTCATCAAGCCATCACGATTGTTAGCAGGGGGCAAAAGAAAAGTTGGTACAAACTACAGTCTGGAACCAATGACCGAATGCCGAAAAAGGCCGTTGTCGGCCGGGAACCCTCCTCCCTCACTCACTCACCAACTCCCCCATTCCCTCACTCACCTCAACCCCCTAAGTGCTGGATGGAGAAAACAGCCTTTACCATCCACATGGAGGCGAATCAAACTAACACCGTAAACGTGCTCCATATCCCGCCGTGGACCCCGTCTAACCGCCCACTGTCCACTGTCCACTGCCCACTGTCCACTGCCCACTGTCCCCATCCCCCCGGGGAATCTTTCGGATTACAAATAGTAAGTACTGCATTTGCAGTTTCTGACTTGTCACCGGATACCCTCTTCGAAGACCAGCCCAGCCTGCATCATGATTTGCCGTCAGCCCGTCGAATCAACAATCATTGATTGAACAGCAGCTCGTCGCTTTGTTCATGGATTAGTATTGTACCGTGTATGTCGTGTATCTTATGCTCTATCACTATGCCATCCCGGTTCGGGATTTGTAACCGCCCTTGAAGTGATCGAAACTCCCGCCCCCCATCATCTCTTGGCCGCAACCCAATGAATCAATCCCCTTCCTCGTCTTGGCCATCCCAAACGCCGATGTCCTCGTGCCAGAGGAGTCATGTTACCAAGAAATAAATAAAAATGTAAACCCCGACATACAGCGCCCAATGATCCACCAAGCCGCGTGCGTGTGCTCTACCGTCCACATTAAATAAATCTTCCATTCAGCATTGCACCGCCCGGCCAATGACACCATCGCGCGATGGCATCATCGGACCCCAACCATCATCGCTGGGGTGACGGGGTCACCACCTCGTTGCCGGACCCGCCCAGTGGCGGTCAGCCCATCCGCGATGCCGCCGACCTGCCGCGCCGATATCCATCAGACCCGACCGAACAACCGCCGCCGCTTTGCATATCCGTACGATACCTTCGCTCAAACATAGGTACTTAAACACTCCCGTGCCGGAACTTGGCGCTCACCGCGCTCGCCCACTCCTGCTGCGGCCTCTCGCTGAGCCAATACCCGCGACCAAGCGCGAGCATCACACGACCCAGGCGGCCGCGGGATCCCTCGCCGCCGGGCTCGCCTACCGAAAAGGGACCGTCGGGGCCCTTCTTGCGTCCCTCCTCCTCCCAGCCCATCTCGGCGTACCGCTGCAGCACCTGTTGCGCAAAAGCCATGACCACCACCGCGAAATAGACGCGCATGAGGGTGACGGAGCAGATGAGACCCAGGCTCATCCACGACTCCTGCGGGCCGATGTGTTTGGTCGTCTTAGGCACGTCCGGGACGACGGGCGCGCCGTTGGCGAGGGCAGTCTCGGCGATCTCGGCGCCCGCGGGAGTGCCGGCGCTCCCCGGGTGCGTGTCGAGGGCGGTGCTGTTGAGGTACCAGTTGACGGCGAAGAAGGTGGTGTAGGCGGCGTTGAGAATCGTGTCGACGATGTAGAGCCAGGCGAGCGAGAGGTTCTCAAAAGGGCTCTGCTTGCGGATGTGGGGCATGAACATGGCCAGGAGCACGACGACGCCGAGCGAATACAGGTACATGGTCAGTTGCGTTACCGACAGCTCGTAGCCCGTGAGGACGGCGAGGAGGCCGTAGAGGCCGGTGAGCCTGTTAAAGAGTAGGACAAGGGAGATGATCTCAGTGCCCGTCTGGAGGCTGATGCAGCCCAGGAACGTCTATCGCAAGAGCATTGCGTGTTAGCCGCCGATGCGATTCTGACCACGGATGCGCGGCTATACATGTCTTCACCCCGAGACCTTTGCTCAGTCAGACATACCTTGGGCCGCGGAAGCCGCAAGCTGAATCTGGAGAGCGCCATAACTTCGTGTGTTTTAACGCCCTTTCCTTTGCAATGGTCGTCGCGCGTATTCGTGCAAAAGTGTATTGCGTCAGAAAGAAGGGGTCCAGGTAAATGGGTGGTGGTGCGATGCTTTTAGAGTTTCGAATGCAGCACCGAGGCCCGTCGCTTGCAAAAAGCGGCAGCGCCGGATGACATGGGAAAATACTGGGCAAAAAAAAGAGTGGAAAGACCCTGCGTTTCCCCCGATGACATATGACGGTGGGCCCCGCCGCATCCGTCATAGCGTCACCCCATGCGGTGTTGTCTGAGCGAGCTGGTGGTGCAGCTGTTGATGCTGGTCTGGCACTGCAGATTGCAACACTGACACACCATGCACCATTCCACTAGGTAGGGTGACAAAAAACAGCGTTTGATTCCCTACCTCTGCCACCTATAATCGGTGCTGTGTTTGGTCACCCGAGCACATACCTATCTAGGCACGAAGAGCTGCCGCAGGGATAACGTTCGTGATCAAGAAAACAGTATTGCTCCACCGGCCGCGCTGGTACCTGAGACTCTGACACCTGGGACCCTGGCACTCGGCGGCAGCCCGCGGCACTACAAGCGCCGAACCATCATCTAGAGTGGCCAATGTGATTCTGTGTCATTTCAGGCGGTGAGCAACCTAATTTTCAGCCTCTGAAGTCTGGCCAAGAAAGACATCATCGTCATAACGCTCTGCAAAAGTTCCGACGGGGGGACGCGAACAAAGGCTGGAGAGAAGAGAAGAAAAATAGAACCATTAAATGTAGGTATGTACTAACGACCGTGGATTGTAGTCCGTTATTATACAAACTGTAAATTGATGCTGAATTTCCCCATTGCACGCTATGCTTAAGATGTTCTGCCCCGCCAGTCGTGGTCGTAACGTAACGGCAATCCGGCCCCTGCGTCCGCCGTTGCGGCTCGCCTCGGGGCTGCTCCAGTCATTCCGCATTTCTTTTTCGAGTCCGTCTAGCACGTGCATCCCTCCTGCGACGATTGGGCCGGGGCCGTCTTCACGTCAATCACTGCACATACGTTAGCAACCCTCAGTCCGCTCCAATACTTGCTTGCTGCTGTTGAGGGAAATACGCACTTTGGCTCGAGGCCTGCGTGGCGGCGTCTGATCCCTCCATGCCCGGGAGAGCCTGCGCTATTCTCTTGAACAGAGTCTTGACGTTGTGTCCCAACTTCGCACTGGTCTCCACGAACATGAGATTGTTCTTCTTGGCCTCCTCCTCGCCCTGCTGAGTTGTCACTTCTCTCTTGTCGTTCAAGTCCGTCTTGTTGCCAACAAGAACGATGATCACGTCGTTTCCTCTCTCGGCGCGCACGTCGTCGATCCACTTCCTCGTGTTCTGGAAAGACTTCGCATCTGTGTACCCATCATCAGCTGCTAGCCCGCTTCTCACATCTGCTTTGTCCGCAACGCACTTGAGATATCATAGACGACGACCGCGACGCTGGAGTCACGGATGTAGGAGGGAATCAAACTGCGGAAACGTTCTTGGCCGGCGGTGTCCCAAAGCTGTAGTCTGACGGTCCGGTCCTCAAGGTACATGGTCTGTAACGAATTAGACGGGGTGGGTTCGAGCCGGGCCGAGGCAGCAGCCCTTTGAGCATTAATGACAGCTTGCCTTGGAAAGAAAGTCGATTCCGATGGTCGCTTGGTACATGTTGTCGAATGAATCATACATGAACCGAGTGATGAGGGACGTTTTCCCCACTGCCACAAAGAGCGTATTAGCCAGAGTTACAAGATGCCCAAGGACACACGACAAACACATACCACTCTGCTCGCCCAAGAAGACAAGCCTGGTTACACATTGTCAGTTGGGTATCCAATTGCCATTGATGGTCTTGCGCATCATACTTGAACTTCTTGAGGGGGTTGTTGTAAGACCCGCTTCCGCCGGACGCCATGGTGATTTGCGGTGATCAAAGGGAAGCTCGACGTGGTATCGGGGGTCGGATCGTTTGAGGGACAGTCAACACTAACGGCTGCAAAAACAGATGCTTGGTACAAGGGACGCGAGTTTTGGGACGAAGCAGCAAGCCGAGGACACAGGATAAACAGGTCGCGGGCGATGAAAGCTGCAAGGAGGGGACGTGTGAGATTAGGTCGCGACCTGGATTGAGTACTAAACGATAAAAGGAGGTCAACTTTCATTCTCTTGGGGCGCATTGCACCCTCCCCCCCGTCATCCACTCTCTGGATCTGGCCAACCGAAAATACGGGGAACGTCACGTGGTGATCTCCGATAAGAAGAGATAAGATAATCGATTAGCTTCCATACCCTGACTTATCTCAAAAAATTCTGGATGGCCTAGGCCCCGCCGCGGTGCAGAGTGCAGAAACCGACGAACATCAAACGGCAGGGTGCGCAGATCAACTTTTCTTTTGGCCAGCAGATAATCTTCTTCCCAGCGGGACATTTTGACATTTCGAATATACCGAACAAGTCGCAACTGCCGATTCCTGGTGGTCGACAGTCAGCATGCCTGTTCTCAAACCCCTTTCGGGCGACGGCGATGCGCCGCAGCAACACAAGCAACCCTCGAGAAAGGGCAAGAAGGCGTGGCGGAAGAACGTCGACGTGACCGAGGTACAAGACGGTCTCGACGAGCTCAACAAGCAAATCATTGCGGGGTACGATGCGTTCCCATTCCGAAGAGACAAGATGCAGATTGTCACAGATACAAGCATGAGATAACTGACAGACCCCAAGTGGTGTCGTCGCAGAGAAGGACTCGGCCGACCTCTTCACACTCGATACAGTCGGCAAGATCGAGAAGCGCCCTAAGCCCAAGAAGACGCTCAAGTCGGACGAGATCATTGCCGCCCGCTCCTCCGTGCCCGCCGTCTCCTCCCGCAAGAAGCGCGAAAACGAAAGCACCAAGACTGCCAACGGCCTCCTCCCCGTTAAGCGCCAGCGCACCGACTGGGTCTCGCACAAGGAGCTCGACCGCCTGCGCCGGGTCGCCGACGGTCAAGAGGAGTCAAGCATCGTCCCCCAGGAAGCGACCTACGACCTCTGGGGCGCCGCCGCCCCCGCCGCCCTCGCGGCAACAAAGGCGGACCCCAGCACCAAGGGCGAGGACAACTTCCTTACGCCCGTAGTCCGGGCCAAGCCCCCCAAGACGCTCAAGCACAAGCCCCTCTCTCTCGCCGCCAGCGGCAAGCAGATCCCTGCAGTCCTCAAGCCCACTGGCGGCTACTCGTACAACCCGACGTTCGACGACTACGCCGAGCGACTCGAAGAGGAGAGCGCCAAGGCGGTGGCAGCAGAGGAGGCGCGCCTGGCGGCCGAGGAGGCAGAGCGCGTCAAGCGCGAGGCCGTCGCCCGGTCCGCCGCCGAGGCCGACGCCGCCGAGGCCCGCGCCCAGCTGTCCGAGTGGGATGAGGACTCGGCTTGGGAAGGGTTCGAGAGCGGGGTCGACGACGACAAGCCGTCCCTGAAGCGCCCGCAGCGCAAGACGCAGCAGCAGAGGAACCGCATCAAGCGCCGCAAGGAGGCCGAACGCGAGGCCAAGCACCAGCTCGCGATGAAGAAGAAGGCGGCGCAGGCGGAGCAGATCCAGCAGATCGCGGCGGAAATCGCCGAGCGGGACGCGTCCAAGAGCGCGCTGGCGCTGGCCAAGGAGGTCGGCGAGGACAGCGACGCGGACGACGACGATGACGACGATATTGTCGACGAGGGCCGCCTGAGGAGGAGGCAGCTCGGCAAGATGAAGCTGCCGGAGAAGGACCTCGAGCTGGTGCTGCCCGATGAGCTCCAGGACTCGCTGCGGTTGTTGAGGCCGGAGGGAAACCTGCTCAAGGACCGGTACCGCAGTCTGCTCGTCCGCGGCAGAGTGGAGGCGAGGAGACATATCCCGTTCAAGAAGCAGGCCAGGTCGAAACTCACGGAGAAGTGGTCCTACAAGGACTTCAAGATTTAAAAAAGGGGGTGCATACACTAGAGGGCATCGGAATAATAATTCAAAAGCGTGCATATTTTGGGTTTTCGTTTTCTCCAGCCAAACATGAGGTGTAGTTGAAAGGCATCGGTGAGCGATAATTGACATTAGTAGACATCATATATGTCTCTCCTTTTTGTCTTTTATCTTTTTTCTTCCTGTTTCTTTTCTTTCGTCCCCTGATCTCTCGCCATGCTATTCTTTCGTTAATGCGCCAATGCTACAATTCAAGTACCTTCTGTCCCTCATCCTCCACAGGGTATGCTAACAAGACAAAAACTGGTTCCTGCCACCCTTTACAATCAAATCTAATAGCTCATCAAGTCTAAATTTCGTCAGTAGCCATAGTTTGGAGGGCATGTTTCCACGACGACTTACCTCTTCCAAAGAGACCACGCTTGGCCCAGTCCATAGCAAGCAAAATGCGCGTCCGCAAGCTAACGCTCTGGGCGAAGTAGACCGACCGCCACATGTAGACAGCCCATAAGCCACCGGCAAAGTTCCATCCTTCGCCCCAATCGAAGACAGCCGAATTACCAATGTACGCCAAGCTGCCGAGATGGCGATACACGAACGCCTTATACACAACGGAATCGATGTCGCCATCAAGGACCATGTTCGCCTTCAGGCCGTCTGAGGTGCGCGCCAACTTGTTGAACTTGTGCGCGAGGTATTGACCCTGCTGGTGGGCGCGCTGAGCGGTGGCGGGGAGCGAGGTGAGCTTCGAGTCGATCTGCTTTAGCAGCTCTCGGAGCTCGCCAAAGTCGAGAGTGCCAGACTGATCCTTGTCGAACTGCTCAAACAGCTTGTCGAGGCGCTTCAAATGGCCGACGGCCTGCGGGAAGCGCTTCTTGACGTCGTTGGCCACGTCACGCCAATCACTGAAATGCAACTCCAAGGTTTCGGGGTCCTTGCCCCGCTTGAAAGCAATGCCGCGAAGGAACGTGATAATGTGGTCGGCCACATTGTTCTGGACCGTTGAGCAGTCGCCAATGGCATAGACGTCGCCTAAGGGTGTGCCGTTGAGGCGGAGATGCGTATCGGTTTCGAGGGCGTGGCGATTCGTCTGCGAGGGACCGAGTTTGGCGGACAGGCGCTTGCAGAGGTCGGCTTGGGCGACACCGGTTGACCAGAGGCAGAAGCCCATGGGGAGTTCCTTGGTGACGAGAGATCCATCAGGTTGCTTCTGAGTAAAGACGATTTTGTCGGGGAGAACTTCCTTGACGCGGGAGTTTGTGAGAATGTCAACCTGGTCGCGGGCAAAGTGCTCCTCGGCGTACTTGGAGACGGCTTCATCGTAGGTGTTGAGGATGTGACTGCGACTCTGAATCAAGTGGACGGAGATCTGGTTGCGGAGGAGCTTGGGGAAGTGCTGCGTCAAGTCTTCGTTAAGCATATCGAACAACTCGGCGGCGAATTCGACACCGGTAGGGCCACCCCCGCTGACGACAAAGGACAAGAGACGCTTGCGCTCGTCATCTGCAGTTGTAGGGAGGCAGGCCTGCTCGAGATTATGCATGACCTGGTTCCGAACCTTGCGCGCATCGCTGATATCCTTGAGGAAGTGAGCGTTCTCGAGTCCCTTGACACCGTGGGGGTTCGTGGTCGATCCAACAGCAATAACCAGCTTGTCGTACGGGACGTAGAAACGGACTTCGTTACCAGAGGCATCGGGTTGAGAGCATTCAACCAGCTTGTGGGAACACTCCACGTCCTCGGCCTTTGCGCGGATGAAGTGACCGTGTACACGCGCAAGGATTCGACGGACAGGTTCAACCAGAGATCTGAGCTCCAGAGTTCCTACAGTGGCAGACGGAAGCATAGGGGTAAACAGGAAGTAGTTGGTCGGAGAGATGACGGTAACGTGATACTCGTCCGGGTTGAGTTCTTTGAGGAGGGCTACGCCGCCCCATCCGCCGCCCAGAATGACCAACTTTGGTTTGTCCTTTGCCGACTTCATGCTTTCGTTGTCCAAGTCGTCGATCAAAACTTCAGCGATTGGCAAATTTTTAGGGCCGCCTATCTTTGGATTCAAAGCCAGCTCGGATACTTTGATCTCGCCGTGATCGGGGTGTTCTTTGTAGGTGGAGGCGTCGTAGATGAAGAAGGCAACCACGCCCAAGCCGACGAAGATAACACCACTGCCGAGCCATACTGCGCTGCGATATACGAAGCGGATAATTCGTGACCTGGGTGGGGGTGAAGGAGTTGTGCCTGAGACGGATCGAAAAGCTGTACCCTTGGGCAGACCATGGGCATTGAAGAAGGAGTTCGCGAGAGGTGTCCGGGTTGTTCGTGATCGTTGGGGCAAATTAGCGAAGGCACGCCTCTGAGAGGAGACAAACTGTCGTCTGCATATCGGGGAGGCCTTGAGGAGACCGATTGGCGAGGTCTGGGAAGCGGCGCGAGGTAGGCGCATCAGCGCCGATGTGGTGGAAGGCATTTAATTACCGGGAACTCGCTCGTGTTGGAACGTCTGACGATGTGATCGTTTAGGTATTCAACAAGGAGATGTCATGTCGAAACGAGTGAATTAGGAGCAGTCGAGGCTCTTGGGTTGTATCCTCGCGTCGCAGTTTCCAACAACGGGAGAACAAGAATCTAATCGAAGGTGGGCGTGTTCCAAGGAACGAATAGTGCAAGGCGTCGTGTTGGTAATGGCTACGGAAAAAAAAGGACGACCTACCTCAGGGCTGGCGGGATAATAGCTCCCTGCCGGATGCTGTATGCGTAATGATGCTGGTACTACGGATACCTAGGTAGGCAGGTCAAGCCAGGAGCGACAAATCCGAGCAGCTCCTTTCCCAGCAGCTCCAGCAACTACGTCATTGTTCGGTTAAGCCGAAGACTCGCCTCCCATGCAATTATACGACTCGCCAGCCAGGGAGGGTTAGGCAGGGCCAGCCATACTGTTCCAAAAAGTGCCGGGCTCGTCCTCCATCATTGGCCAATTTTTGATTTCGCATATCGCCGTCGCTGCTGCCGACAACTCGGACTTTCGTCTCGATTTCCTGCCCCGTGGTCGGCGCCGCGTTTCTGGTCCTCCGAGCTGACAGTGTCTCTATTACTGGGTCATTCCTCGGTGAGAGTAGCGCATTTCGCGACGCAGTGGTCTCAGTCAGTCAGCGATCTTAAAAGCGCATGCTGCGTGCCGGACTCTCCACCATCATATCCACACCTCGGCGTCTCGTTCGGTCAATTGACGCTTGACACCAACCAATGATGAACATTTTGGGCGCGGCTGGACTGGAAGTATGGGAAGTGGCGGATGCAGCCTGGCTCACGAAGTCAAGGTTGTTTTCAACTCAAGCCAAGCTCGTACCGTGTTGAGATCCAAGGCAGATGCCATGGTGTATCCTGACACTGCTGTTCCTATTTTGTGGTACTGATTGTCTTTACTGTTGCTGTATACATCAGCTGCTCGTCGCAGGTGAACTGCGACGGCACACTTTTCTCAAAGACGGCTACTAAACTAGCATCGGAAGTACTTCTTCTCGACCCAGCGATCTTCGATATCGGCAAGCATGTTGCAAAGAACGATGGTGATACCAGGGAAAACCTTGGCAAGCCGGTGAACACCAAGCCTCCCAACGGAGTAGCAAGCCAGCACAATCTTCTCCTGGGCAACGCCGTGGTCGACGAGAACCTGCACAGCCATAAGTGCGGCACCTCCGCTGGCCATTTGGGTGTCAATCAACAACACTGACTCGTGGTCGTCAATGTTGTCCGGAAGCTTAAGGTAATGCAGCTCGGGCTCTCCCGTCCGTATGTTGGACTGGATGAGGACTCGGCCGGTTCTCATATCGGGAACAACTCTCTTCAGGGCAGTCTCAAAGGCAGCACCGCCTCGGAGAACAAGCACCGCACTCACATCGCCTGTAGCCTGAAGACCATTATACTTGTAGCCTTGGGGCGTGGAAATGGTCTTCTCCCTGAACTGCACATTGTTAAGCGCCCTGGAATAAATCAGCCTACTGCAACTGCACGCACGATCACTCCGGAGCCAAAATACTCACTGCTCAATCAACAAGCAAGCGAGGCGGTCAAAGTAAAAGATGAAGTCTTCCGCCGACGTGTCGATGTCTTGGATTATCGTGCACATGCCTCTGAGTTGCGTTGTCTGGTCCAAGATCACGACTCTGTCAGACAGAGGGTCGCTGGCAGCAGCGAGCTCCAGCTGTGTCAATGCCGCCCGGTGGTGCGTTGACTTTTCGATCAACTTTCGCTCAATGTACTGAACAACCATGGCTAATCGACATCTTAGCTCAAGCCGACACTATTGGCACGGACCACTTACCCATCGCGACATGATTTTCGATACCTCTGGGCACGATGATGTCTTTTTGCCGTCAGTATCATGGCAGAAGCTCCACGGAGAGTTGATGAATTACCTGCCACTTTGCGTTGAGGCTCAACGAACTGAGGACACGTCAGAACACGGCGGTAAAAGAGGCCCTGATCCGAGTGCCGTTACCTTTTCGAAGTTGGGTTTCACAAATTTGAACCATTGCTTCATGATTCCTTCGACATCTCGGGCGCGCTCCTTGACGTCTCTTAACACTGCCAGGGGTGGTTAGTTTCGAAATAAACAGAGTTACGTCCGAGGCGCGCGTGACTGACCTCTTCGAGACAGACACGTATCGGCATCCGCTTCACAGAATATCTAAATATCTGTCAGGATTTTCCCCCCGTGTACTGGTTTGACCTGGGGGAATGTACCCTCATGTCCAAAAGATCTATGATGCGAGGGTCGTGGAGGGCAAAGATGCCTTCCAAGATGATGACGTGAGGCGAGTAGATGGTTGTGGTTTGGTCCAGTCGTTGATGCTTGGCAAAGGAGTACACGGGGATCTCGGCCCGTTTGCTAAGGTTGAGCTTGTCAACTTACTTCTCCATAGACGAAGCTCCTCAGCCTCGCGGGTTGGACGGAAAAAACCCGACATCACTGTGGCATGACGACTCACCCGGCCTTTAGGTCTCGAAGGCATTGAACAAGAACATCGAAGTCAATGGCCTGTGAACGTGGTCAGCAAACAAACTAGCCATTACACAAAGCATTACTCACATCAGGCGCATCGAAGTCGAAGTCGTTGGCAAAGGCCTTCTTGGATTCCTCGGGAGTTAGGGGATTGTAGAAAGAGTCCTAACATTATCGAGTCAGGGACGTTGCTAGATGGTCGGCGAAGTAGATAAACACGTACCATGGACAAAATCACCACCCAGGGCAGATTCAACTTTCTCACAATAGCATGCGACAGAGTGGACTTTCCCGAGCCCGAGCTGCCGGCAATGCCAATGATGCTAACATCTGCCCATGGTGGTAAGTAGTGAGTTCTCCGTTGGACAGTCACGTGAGATTCCGTGCCGCTGTGGTCGTCGGCCATTTTGAGTCGGAGGTCGCCGATGTCGAGGCGCGGGGAACGATGGTATCGGATAGCTGCAGCTTAGACCTTGAGATCCTGCAGCTAGCTTGGCAGAAACCAGAAACGACGACGACGATTGAAAATCGTCGCACGGGTTTTGGGGCCTCTGTTCTGCTTCCTTGGAACGAGCGGGTGAAGGCAAAGGGAGGCTCGACTATAAAAATGAAAACAAGAGGCAAAAGTCAGGGCCCAGGTTATCCCAAAGATAAGCGCTGAGGGGATGCTTGACTTTGACAACCTACCTAGGTCAAGTAGCCTGGGTTGCTAGTGGAGCTACAGTGCCTGAAGGGAATGTTGCGTTGGAACAGGTGCTGGCTGGCTAGGGCAAATGAGGGGGAATCTTTTATTGTGGCTGTATCAGGAAGGTTGTTGAATAGCCTCGACAGCTGGGTGGTCTAGTCGCCTTCCTTGGGATCCATGTAGCAGGGGGCAAAATACCAGCAACGACGGAGAAGCAGGTACAAGTGCTCGTCTGCCGTGTTGCCTCTTGCACCTCACTCACATGGCTCGTCGTGGTTCATGTACCTACAGTACACTAGACCCTCGCCGCTCTCGGTGACGGGCCGGGACGGTACCTTGCTGGGATTTGAAAGTACTGCAGCGGTGCGGTACGAATCGGAAAGGATACTTCAACTTTCGTACCTGCTGTTGTGCTACACTGGTGGAGCCCGCCCTGCACTTCTTGCCCTGTCAAGCCCGCTTGCAGCTTCTGCTCATGTGTCCCGAATTACATAATCACGGGTGCCCCACGTCGACAGCCGGCTGATTCTGCGATTGGCCCCCTGCAGGCGCAAACTCTGGAACTGAATAAAGCTCCGCTCCAGCCTCCTTCCCTTTGTTCTGACGTTTTCTTCTTCTTCCACATCCAATCCCATTTCTTCCTCGGTTTTCTTTCAACCCTTTCGCACAACAAACAACCGGGAGCTCGAACGGCCACCCAAATGTGACGGCCGCCCAGACTCTGACCCTGCCCTGCTTTCCCTGCTTTGCGCACCTTCCATCGCATGTCAGGACTGCCGGACATAAACGACCCAACAGCGATAGCGGTTTGGAACAGAGCTGCTGCTCGTCTCGTGCGGGAGACCTTGGAGAGAATCATGGTCCGTTGAGCTTCTGTGTGCCCTGTCGCCGGGCTCCGGCCCTGGTCTTGCAGGACCGCAGCTAAGATGTCTTTCCAGACTTCGTCTGTGTCGACCGCCACTCCCATGAAGCATGCTTTCGAGAGGCGTGTCCAGGACGTGAAGTCGCCCAAAAGGTAAGTCGTTTCTCTTGCTATCTGCTAGCCCGACGCTAGCCCTCGATCCGCGCGGCTCCCCCTCCCCAACCAGCTCACATGATGATCGACTATCAAATGGGAATCTCTCCTAGCAATTACCATGCGGAGAACTCGATATAAAATTAACCTGACACCTTACTGTTTTACACATCTTGGCATTTCGAGACAGACTCAGAAGATAATGTTTGCTAACATGATCCTCCAGCGACATCAACGCCCTGATTCTCGACTATTTGACCATGGAAGGCTATCCCAATGCTGCCGCAAAATTCAGCAAGGAAGCCAACCTACAACCCCACCAAATCGATGAGACGATCAAGGTCCGTCAGCAGATCCAGAAGTCGATCCATACCGGAAGCATTCAGTCTGCTATTGAGGCGCTGAATGACTTTGACTCAGAGGTACGTATTGCCAAATTATGCTTGCCTTCCTGCTCTGCCGTGATTAGACCTAGAGTTATCATGCACCACTCATAGCACCTTCGGGTCTTTGATGAGAAATAACCACTTTTTTTATGAGCTTTTCTTTACCTCTCAGCTTTCAAACACGCATGACATTCCACGTATACGTTCTAACACATGTGTCAGATTTTGGATCGCGATCCTACCTTGCATTTCGCTCTCTTGCGGCTGCACCTCGTCGAGTTAATCCGCTCTTGCACGAAGATGCCCGGTGGTGACATCACTCCCGCTTTGACGTTCGCCACGAATCATCTTGGCCCTCGAGCGCCGACAGATTCGCGTTTTCTCAAAGACCTCGAAGAGACGATGGCGTTGTTGATTTTCCCTCACAACGACCTCGAACCTCAACTGGCGGCCATCTTGCACCCAGACCTGAGACGGGATGTAGCAGATGATGTCAACAAGGCCATTTTGCAGCGGCAATCTGAACGCAGGGAAGCTGCGATTCGACAGTTAGTCAAGATGCGGGCTTGGGCTGAGTCGACTGCGAGAGCAGAGAAGAAGGCTCTGCCGGACCGCATTGGATTGGGCTTAAATGGAGACGAGAGTGATGGGCACGACCAGATGCAGCTCTCCTAGGACGACGATAGCGAGCATGGCAGTAGCGACAAAGAAAACATGGGACCGCCGCTCGACGGCCCATTGCCCGACGGCTTGGTGCACATCAGATCCATTAGATTGGGCCGAGTGTTGCTACCCACGACTCGCCCGGGTAATCATATTGGATGACGAAGGCTGATAGCCACCCACGGGATTTGAGCCTGAAGCGGTTGAGGCATCCATTAACAATCTCGAGCCAACGTTAGTGGCAAGTAGGTCACAGTCCAGCGAGCCTGTAATGGGATCATGAACTTCATAACGAGAACTGGAGGATTCATGATTAGCGCAAGGCGTTTCAGAGCAAGGTTTGATTTAGGATTAGGAATACGGGCAACAGTATGGATGGGATTCCACTGGGGAGGCGTTGTTCATTCGGTCACGACTGAATGAGATCATGGTACATTTAAATTTAAGAATGAGCATGCAACATCGGGACAACAGAATACCGATACATGAATAGAAGTGCCACCAAGGACTATTTTACTCGGTTGTATATTGGGAGGCCAACTCATAAAAAGAAGGGAAACTGGACTTCGTTGGTGTGAGATGCTGGCCAGTCTGCTCGGGCACCTAAACCTATGTATCTAAACCTTCGGATCAGCCTGGCTATCGTGGAGCCTGAGTGGCCAATCGTCGTGTAAGTAACTCCGCTTACAGGTAAGCACGTAGAAGTAAGTCCAGCAGCTCCGGTTTCTGCTTTGTGACAAGCCACATAACTTCTAAGCATTGTGTGTGCAGAAGAGATTGCAGTCCCAGTTCGTCCACTCAGGAGATGAAGTTAGGTAAGATTGTACTGATGCCTTATTTCGACATAATCAATTGGAGAAATAGAGAAACGTCTTGAGTTAGGTATATAAAATCGGTACGTCTATTTGGTGCGGATGTGCTTGAGCTTCTTAGGCGAGTAAAGGAAGTTGTTGGCGTAGGCCTTGGGCTTGATTCTCCTCGACTGAGGCTCCGACACAAAGTATTCATAGCCTTGCTTCTCGGCAAAGTGGATGGCATCCTCCTTAGACTTGAAGTTGAGCTTGGTGCCCTGCATCATGTCTCCTGATGACTGCCATCCCATCAGGGGGTTCTCCCAACGGTGGCCCTTGGGGAGGATGTCCCAGTCCATGCGCCAGTGGTGGCCCTGCCAGTTGCCAGATTGTGTCGCGGGTTTGGCCTCCTGGAAGATGCTGCGTGCGGCCCACTGTCAGTAACCTGCTTCGACGAATCCTTGAAGGGCCGTGTGCGCGTACCGAACGGTGCGTGCTTGGAGCTCCATGGGGGCGCCGGAGATGACCGCGGCCTGGATATAGGGAACGTCTTCGCTGCCGTTCTGGACCTTCTTGGGGACGGGGGTAAAGGTGCTACGACGCGGATTAGCAGTGAATGCAGCATTCCTGGCGCCCTTAAGAAGCTCTCACGATGTGGCCTTATCGGCAGTAATGGTATAGTCGGGCGTGTTCTGGTTGGTAGAGGGGAGTTCGGCGGGCACTCCTGCGGTGCCGCGTGCGAGCTGGCTCTCGAACCGGCGAGCAGTCATCGGGGCGGAAGCTCGGAAAGGAGCGGCGCAGCGCATGAGACGAGCCGCATTGTAGGCTCTGGGGGATGCCATGGCGACGGTTCGCTCCCTCAATTGATGCAGCGGTAAATCGTCGTCGTCGAGAGGATTGGTATTCTGGGAATGTGGTGGTGGTGGTTGACGTTCGGCATTGGCAGAAAGGGCCTTGCTGGGTCTCCGTTTGGGGGACGCTGATTGGCTGTCGCAAGAACCTTGACCCGAAGAAACGAGTGCTTTTCGTCAAACCTCACTTCGGCAACGGAGCGTCACTTCGTCCACATTACAGCATCAGCCTCCCTCACGTCGAAATCGAAGTCAATTGATCCCGCTCAATTGACTGTTTGCGCCGAGCGACCGACGGATATCTTCATCGATTTTTTCGCGACACCGATACCCAGACATCATGAGCTTCGTCCCCCGCCGCGGTCTCTCGACCCTCATCCCCCCCAAGGTGCGCTCCTCCATCGACCCGAACAGCTGTTGTCCGTCATCGTCATGCTAATCGAGTGCAACTAGGTCGCATCCCCTAAGGTACGATATTCTACCGGTTTACGTTTGTTTTAATGGGTACAATACCGTTGAGAAGCCTGCTCCACGATTCGGAGGTTAGGCGCGGGACACGGCGCAACGATGAAAACTAGACGGAGCAGCTCGGAGCAATGGGAAACCCAACAACACGGGCTAACATACGAACCCCTTCCCAGGCTCTTGGTGCGGACCCCAACGCTGTTCGCATGCAGCGCGTCGTCAACTTCTACGAGAAGCTCCCCCGTGGCCCGGCCCCCGAGACCAAGGCTACTGGCATCCTCGGCCGTTACGCCGCCAAGCACTTCAGCGGCAAGAACGCATCGGCGAAGCGTATGTCATTTTCCGGATGTGATGTGTGTTCATTGCGAGCAGTGTTCTGACGTTTCGTGTGTAGCCATCGTCCACGCTCTCGGCCTCCTCCTTGTTCTCGGCTACGCCCAGAACTACTACTTCCACCTCCGTAAGTCGAACTCTTCCGTACCAAACCGTCAAGCCGGACGATTAGAGTAGATTGCGGCTAAACGATGCTGACACTTTGCAGGCCACCACAAGAACAATGCTCACTAAGCGATTTCTAATCGTTGATTGTAGTCCAGCCTGAGGCTGTGTAATGGCATTGGGACTGTGTATATAAGAACTAGAACCTATTCTCCGGCAGGAGGCTCCTCGGCAAATGCCCTCTTTCCTGTGTCAAGCAACTGCTCGTGAACATGACCAGGAGCAAAGCCCAGCTCCTCCATTAGCCACTCTGCCAATGTGTACAGTCAGGTACAACGAATTTGTTTCAGTTAGTTAAAAAGAACAACTAAGTGGTATTGTGTAATGCCCAAATAAATCGTGGATAGGAGACAGGATGATGTTAAAGTGATGTTGGAAGTAATAGTTGCTTAGTTGACGTATAGAATAGAAGATTACATGCACCTACTGCCTTTGGCTGACTAGCTAAGCGCAGCTGTCAAGAGACCACTATTTAGCAGTTTTTTGTTAGAATGTAATCCTTTGATCTAGATTTTAGTAACTTAGCAAAGTATTGTGAGTTGGCGTAGGATGCACCAGTCTTGAGACCTGTGATATGCTCAGACTAGACCATGGCGTTGCCCATCAATGCTCAAATGTCTAAGAATAGGTAGCACGTTTGAATGTCGGGGAATGCCGCTTTGGCTCCTTCCCCCCAGCCAACCCAGGCGCACCCACCACCCTTCACCCTTCCTTTCTGCCTAGGTTCTGTAACCCAGGTAAGTGAACAGTGCTAACAACTTACGCCGTGCGTACCCTGCACACTGTCACAGCCTTCCGGTGACCAAGTCGGCGAGCAGGACCCCCACTCTTTTCCCTCCCCTCTTAGGCTCACTTCACACTGAACACACAGCACCACTAGCCTGCTCCCCTGCTGCACGCTAATCCCTGATTAGGCGACCGCAGCTCCTCTGGAAAATCGACCTCACAACCATCACAGCCGCATATGTGTGCCTTTCTGCCACCACCTCACCCCCATCAGCCCAGCGCTTCTTTATTTCCTCCCGACTCCGAAACCTCCTCCCCCACAAACAACTACCTGAACGACGATACCCGTCTTGCTGGTAGGGGAGTTTTGAACACGCGACTTTCAAGATCGCATTCACCCTGCGATCCGAACTACAAAGCAGCCCCATTTCTGCGACTTGTCGCCCGGTCGTACCAGCCACCCTCCTACCTGAACCGACCAAAACCGAGCCATCCTCTACAACCCCCCAAAGACTTGTCCTCTTTCCCTCAGCCAAACCCAAGTCCGGAAAATCCCAACCTCGCTCTTCCAGCGCAGAACATCCGACGACGTATGATGGCAACTGAAGCCACCCTCGACGCCCCCGTTGATGCTTCTGTCCATTCTGACTCCAAGCTCGTGAGTTGCCTCTTTTCCCCTCTTCAAACTTCACAGCTGGCGTCGGCCCCGTCGCCCGCCGATCCCCACGTCCTCCCTCTTCATTTGGCCCCCATGCAATCTTCATACTCTCTGATTACACCTTGTCGCTTGCCATGGCTAATCTAGGGTCCTTGGGGTTCTCCGTCCAGCAGACTAACGACGCTGACAACGACTCGCACAATGTTGGCCCAGATCGCGCGAATCCGAACGGTAGTCCCGCCGTCGATGACTTAGAAAATAAGCGCATCACCGGTGTCGAAGATCAGCTCGTTTCAGCAGACGTTAGTGTTAGCGGAGGGTCGGATACGGAAGCATCGCGGAATGCCCGAGATGGAGAGAAGGGCCACGGAAGGACGTCATCGGCTGTCAAGAAGCCTGCGACATTCAAGGCTGTGTCGGTCAACAAAAAGTTTTTGGCCTCGAAAGGCCCTACGAGTATAGCTACGACTAAACCTGGCGAGAAGACCAACTCGACGACAATCCTCAGCTCCTCGCCATCGGGAACCTCGACGCTGTTGTCGCGACCTAGACTTGTCGCAAAGTCGGGAACTGGCACGGGCTCCACCCCCCGCCTCAACCCGGCTGCGAATGGCGCCCAACCCGCCTCAGGCCCTGACCCCAACGCCGTGTGGAACAAGAATCGACGTAAGGCTACTGGACGACTCGTGGTGGCTGCGCTCTATTGCTAACCGTAACTTTCAGCTGTTCCTGTCCCGGAACCCAAGAAGCTGACGGATGAGGAACTTAAGAAGTATGGCATTCACATGGCGAGCCGGCTGGCTCCGGAGAGTGGGCAGGCGCAAGGGAACTGGGCGGACATAGAGGACGACGACGATGATTGGGCGCCTGAGACCATTACCTGGACAGACGGTACCAAGACTACGCTCCCGCACCCCGACGAAACGCCCGCGCCGCCGCCCAAGCCGATCCCCGTACCGCCCAAAGAGAAGGCGATAGAGAAACCGAAGTCACCAGCACCACCACCCCGCAACACCGCGTCACCCTCCATAAAGACCGGAGGGCTTGCTTCTGGAAAGGGCCTGATCCTCAAGGCCGGATCTGCCGACAAACCGACACTGGTCGCAAAGCCGCCTGCTCCCCCGACGCCCGTCAAGTCACCATGGGCGCCTCTTCCGCCTATCGAGAAAGCGCCGCCAGTTGTCGCCGAGCCATCTGCGTTCCACGCCGGCACGAGATATCCTGCCAGAGACCAGTACGCTACGAGCAACACCCCGCCGCCTCACCATGCCAAGGAAATTGCCGCCGATGATTTCAGTCGTTCTGCTTGGAGAGAAGGGCCTGCGGTGGGCGGAAACAGGGAACTATTCAACTCACAGTCTGGGCGCTACGAGCCAGCACCTGACCGAAGGGGCTCCATGCGGTCCGACGCTCACCCCAGACAACCCGCCGTGTTACAGCGCCCATCCCAGTCTGATCACCCTGAGCCGTCTGCTGCTTTCCAGACAAACAGGAGTTCGGTCCCTGATGGTCCCTATGGCAGACGACGCGGATCCTCCGTCGCTAGTGGTGGAAGTGGGTCCTACTTGCAACGACCGGGCAAGGGCCACGAGATGCCGATGCCTTCCCAGGATTTACTCAGCGCTCGCAGAGGTTCCATGGCCGGGTCAATCGACAGCCCTGTCTCCCCACGAAATTTCTCTCCCTCGGGCTTGCAACACGGCCCTCGGATGCATGGCAACCAGCAGTGGCAGCCTCGGCCTTCGCCAGGAACCAATTATGCCGCCTTGCATACATCAGCCCCTCAGCCGGACAATAGGCCGGCACAGCCACCCCCGATGGCCCGTTTGGAAGAGGACCTTGAACTGCAGAAGAAGATTATGCGCGAGAAGCGAGAGCTGGCGATGCAGAGAAGACGCGAAGAGGAGGCCCGCGAGGAGGCCGCAAGGAAGGAACGCATCAAGGCGAAGTTGGAAGCCATGGGGCCGCCTCCGGAACGCAGGAGTGCAAAGAAGGATTCATCGCCCGAGGACGCTAACAGGGCCGCTCAAACACAGGCACAATCTCAACAACAGGACGGCTCTACTGGCCCAGATGCAGGCTCACAACCAGCAGCGAGCTCGAGTTCATCCATTGCGCCAGCAGCAACTGACGCTGAAGTGAGTGATAAATCGTTCAGCGGAAGACCTATCATCGCTGGCGGAGACCCTGGCAGAATCCAGGGTGGGCAAGATGCCAGGCAGCCTGATTCTTGGGTGGCCGCTACACCTCAACAGGAACGTCTGCCGAGCTGGGGCTCCTCTGCTCCTCAAGCCCCTCGCAACGTTTGGGGATCGCCTAATAATGATCGCGGGCTCGGCAACGGAACTTTTAACACTGATCTGGGCCGTTTGCCTGGGTCGCAGGTGGCTCAGCTACCCGGGCAGCTTGCTCCGGTCCAGAATAGCAAGGGCCCCGAACCCATCGCGCCACCCGTCGTGCAGCGAGCACCGCCTCAGATTCCGGTGGCCAATCAGTCTCGCTCAGGACATGGAGGCCCGCGGGAAACAAACGACATGAGAAACAGATGGGCCAACTCAGTGCTGGAGGGGGATAAGGTGGTTCTGGACGAGAAGAGAACACAGCGTCTCGAGCGCGATCGGACTCTCGCTGAGCGCGGACTGACCATTGAGCAAGCCCAAGCCTCGATCAAAGAAACATGGCGGCCCTCTGGAGACAGCAGGCGCGATGCCGCACACGTCATCCACCACGATGTGTCTTCTCGTAGCGTTGATCACCCCTCGGTACCTGCTGGCCCATCTGCGGGTTCGATCCTGCCTCCCACCGGACCATCAGCCGCTACCCAGTCGCGATCTTCCTCCAGATTCTTCCCGCCCAAGGACGGCAGACACGATCCTTCAGGCTCCCATTTGGAGCCATCGAGGCCCAGCTCGCCTTCTCCGCCGCCTCCGGACATGTTTGGACACCCAGCTTTCGACGGAGATGCCCTGCATCCCCATGTATCCCTTCCCCGCCCACATCCTGTTGTCAAGCTGCCCCCTTCAGATTCGGCTGCGCAACCCGCGGCTTCCAGATCCACCGGGCAATTCGCTTGGGCTACTCCAGCCGGATACAAGGACGGACCTGGATCTCATGCTCGCGGGCCTCACCAGCCGAGTCATGCGCCGCAACGGTCGCAGGACAACACCGGGAATGAGAACTGGCAGGATCGTATCAACAACCTACTCACGGGACGAAAGCCAAACTCCCCGCCAAAGGCACCAGGTGTCGAACCTGTCACTAAGAGTGCTCTCGACTATTCGGGCCATTTCAACCCGGCCACTGTCTCTTTGCCTCGTTCTATCGCTCCGCAGTCGTCTGATGATGTAACGTCTTTCAACACGAAGCCGATGGCAGAAGAATGCTTTGAGGAACAGGAGATGGGGTCGCTCCCTCAAATTCGAATCCCGCACAAGACTCCGGATGCTGCGTGGCACCCAGCTGCCGCTCCGACCAAGCCGCTGCCGAGGCGCTTCTGGGTATCCGACGTTGAGACAGTCCGGTCATTATGGTTCCCTCACGAGATGTCCAACAGCAGCATCGTGTACCGCATCCTTCTCCCGGGAATGGCCGAGGCCAAAACGATTCCCCTTCCGTCCTCTCGATCGGGTAGCAACCCACGACGATCTAGTGGGCGTGGGCAGCGCGGATCTGGCCCAAGCCATCGGGGCAACAAAGGTCGCGAGTCTTCTTATTCGGGCGAGGCAAGCAACCCGAACCCCCCTCCCAGCCGGGGAGGCCGAGGCGGCTACCGTGGACGCGGGTCCGAGAACTGGTCGCGTCGGACGCCCCCTACGCAGGCAGCTTAAGATAAAGCTGCCACGATGACACTTTGTGAGAAGTCACCACAACGTGATTTACTTGCGGTTGACTGCATACACTATCAATCGTCGTCGGCAATAGTGAAGGCCACACGACGAAGCGTACATATACGTTGTATGCTGCAGGCATGCTACAATCGCATGCAGGGGCAAACAGCTCCTCTACGAGCGGTGGGTGGGCTGTATGTACCCTTTTAAAAAAACAAAAAAACCTTTGATAATTTCCGCAGAGAGCGTTTTGCGTTTTCCAACTTTGTCGACTCGGAGTCGACCGGGTTGCTTTGGTCGGCATATGAGCATGACGGCTCCAAAACTGGCAAAGAGGTGAATAAAGGCAGGGGTTGGGCAGCGAACCCTACTGGCGACTTTCTTCCCTAGACCGCTCTCAACTACACACGGAGCTTCAACTCCTATCGACCAGTTTCCCGACTTGAAAACACCGCCAATAAGCCTCGCCAAGTCAACGTGGGAAAGCACTGGTGACGTTGACCCAGGCCAGGCGTTTCTTCGTATGATTGGTATCCATGACACGAATAACGAAAAGGGGCGGAGGGCGGAACGAACAATGGAGGGAGCAGCGAGTGGCCAAGGGGAACGTCCTGGGGGGGGGGGGGNNNNGGGGGGGGGGGGGGGGGGGGGGGGGGGGGGGGGGGGGGGGGGGGGGGGGGGGCGTGGAGCAACGCGGTCTTTTACTTATAACACCGATGCGACAGGAGGTGACAACACAGGACTCGGATATGGACGATTGAACGGCGACTGGCACATGCTCGGTCACTGCAATGACAATGAGCAGTGACTGCTTATGGGCAGACAAATGTCCTTGGTAATTGCAGCTCAGAAAATTCACAAACAAATGATTAAAACACCAAGGCTTCATGCCGCATTACATTTGTCAATAATCATTCACAGATGGCGTTCGCAGGATACTATGTGCAGACGATAACCCGTCTAGCACATACGCTGCGTGTCTCGAGTCGCACATGTCCTGTGAAGTCAATTGAGCTTATTTCATATCGTAGCCTCGGTCTCACGATTGAGATGAAGGCATTCCCGACTCAAGGCATCACTTGGCTGACCTCCTAGAACAAGGCAAACCAAAACAGCAGCGAAGCGACCACTTCGGCTTGTCGCCAAGCCGTTCACGCCCCCGAAAGCCCCTCCTCATCCGCTCAGCCGGCCCAGCGGCTTCGTAGCGGAGGAGTGGCGCATCTCGGAAGTCCTCGAGGTCTAGAGCACCCGAGGGGCAAAGAAGACGTCGAATGGATTTAGCACAGAGAGAGAGGGGAGAGGGGAGAGGGGAGAGGGGTGGGGAGATGGCGGAGGGCGGAGGGCCCGATCTTGGATCTTGGATGCCGGATCCCTCTTTGATACATGGTTCTCGGAATCTGGTTCGTGGCGGAACGAAGTTGAAGCCTCGGAGGAGCAGACTGGGAATGGGAGGAGAAGAAGGCGGAGTTTGGCGGGTTTCCTCGCTGTTTGCGGTCTCGGGCGGTCACGGGCGTGGGGGAGTTGTTGCTCTCGTCCGGCCGGTTTGTTCCGGAGGGTTTGTGGCTTGGGGTCTGAGACTGTGGCGGCAGTGGCCCGACGTTAGACTCGTTGCGGCTGCAGGAGTGTCTTGTATATGTCACCACGTTTGGAAGATAATCAGTCGAGAGTGGTGGTGCTGGTGGGAGTGGGGAGTGGGAGTGGACAATGTCGCTACTGAAGTTCTGTTCGTAGCCCTCCCTCCACCCAACCCACGCATCCTTGCCATCACCAGTCACTAACATATATCAGACTTCTCAAAAGAGCCCACATCATCCACACGCGAAGAAACCCACACAGACCACAAACGATAAGAATTGTCTTCTCGCCGTTAATCCGCATCCCAGAACACGATTCTCGAATCACATCAACCAACTGGCCGGTTGGCCCAATGGCAAGGCGTCTGACTACGATTCCAGTTCCTCGTTTGTCTGACCACGAGCGAAATAAGGACTTAGAATCAGTCATCAGGAGATTCTGGGTTCGACCCCCAGGCTGGTCATTCTTTTTCGGTTTTGAACCTCGCGTAGGTATCGTTTGTCCCTGAGACAACCACCACCGCTCATTCTTCACTTTGCGAATGCGTGGTAATGAGACGGCATTCCTCGAAGGTCCTGCCTGATCTTTTTGCCCAAGCATGACCCAAGCATGAGAGAGAGCCTTCAACTCGCACACATCCTTCCGGCCGCAATATGCTCATCCCATATAGCACGTGGTCTACAAATCGGGAATACCTACTACCATATGTTTCAAAACCCACCACCCTTTTTGTCTGTCCTCTCTGCTATCACACATATAGTCAGTCAATTGTGGATCCAAGACTGGAAGATATGTCTTCGGGGAATAGAAACGACGAGATTTCGACGACGGTAATTCTTCCGCCGTCCTACGAGATCCCTGGAATAATAGGCGGCGTTTGTCTCCGCATGTAAAGAAGGGAATCCTCACACGCACTCCCCCAACTGTTCAAGCCGCTTGACAGATCTTGTTTGTGGTGGCTTCTCGCCGAAAACGGTGTTGCCACTTACCGGGTCTAGATGGTCGGCCCCAAACCGAACAGTCGTGAGCTAGAGCTGAACATCGTCTGGAGGCAAACGCCATTCAACCTGCTTCCGCGACAAAAAGGGCCTGGTCTGTTTGTTCTCTTCTTCGAACATAAACGCACTACCCCCCACCGCCCGGCTTCCCCCCTCCCCTCCGCTCCCGCTGCGACTGAGCCCTTGACTTCGTAATGCGTCCCTCGTCGACCTGGCCTTGTGTGTCTGTCTCTGCTCCATCGCGGTTATCTTGCCGTCAGTAACCACTTTGATGGCGGCCCCGTTGTCTGCGGCTCTGCCAGACTGTGCCGTGAGTCGCGGACCTCCCCGTCGCGCTTCTGTGAGCGTTCTGCACGAGATTAGAAAGATCGCTAACATTGGTGATGCTCGGCCAGGTACCGTGCGTCTCGCAAGCGCTCAACTTCACCACGTGTGCCGTGTCTAACCTGACTTCGGCACGCCTGTGCTACGATAAGCCATACATTAGCGTCCTCCGTGGCTGCGTGCGCGCTTCCTGCGATCTGGATCAGGCGTATCGTGAGAAAGATCCCTTTCCTATCTCCTCCTTCCCTCGATATGGGTTCATCGACATGCATGTATCACGTCTTCGTGTCTGAGGCTGTCCCTCTCACTTCACTTCCGATCACTCAAGCCGGCGACTGACATGCGATTCTTTCCCAGTCGCTAAGAACGTGACGTGGACGCGATGCGGGTTCCCATATCACCATCAGACAGGAACTGTGGCCGGCAGGGTCAGTCTGGTGGTAGGAACCGCCCTCTTCGTCGTTGTGCGGTTGCTCGCCAAGGTTCTAAGATTGTCGTCGTGGGGACCGGATGATGTGACGCTGATGATTGGATATGTGAGCATCTGCTGCCCTCCCCCCCTCCACCCTTCGCTCAGTTCTATTACTGATCTCGCAAGCAGTTCTTCTCATTGGGGTTCGCTATCTCCAAGTTTCATGGTAGCTTCCCCCAGATTTCGGGCTTGATTGTACACCTCGTCGCTGACACCCTTCCAGGTTTCCAGCTCGGCATTGGCCGTGATGTGTGGGCGCTATCATACGATGAGATAACTCGCTTCATGCAGGTAAGCCTTCGAATCGCAAGGATCGAAAAACTACGGCCACGGACTGAAACTACATTCGACTGATCACGCCGTCCAAAACAGGTCTTTTTCGCTTTCGAGGTGATCTACACCCTCAGCATCTCGGCCCTCAAGGCCTCGATCCTCTTTTTCTACATCCGCGTCTTCAGCATGGTCAGCAGCACGTTCACAATGGTGCTATGGGCCACGCAGGCCTTCAACCTCGCTTTCTGCATCGCCTTCACCGTCGCGAACTTGAACCAATGCCGGCCCTTCAGTAACGCCTGGGAGGCATGGGACGGCAAACACCCGGGCTACTGTATCAACGTATACGCCATGTTCATTTCGCACGCCGCCATCAACAACGCCCTAGATGTGTGGATGCTCGTGCTGCCGGTCACACAGATCCTTTGGCTCAACTTGAGGAAGAGGCAGAAGGCGGAGATCGTGTCCATGTTCGGGCTCGGTGTGTTGTAAGTCAAGGACGGCGAACAGACGCCTTTGTAAATCTCTCCCTCTTGTCTGCCCCCGGGGTGCCGTTCATGTCTTCCCTTTTGATACCTCACAGCTGACTTATCATTCTAAAATAAAAAAAAGTATCACAATTGTCAGTGCCATTCGACTCAAAGTATTGATTAGCTTAGAGGGCTTCAAGGACCCTACTTGTAAGCATGGAATCCTGCTTTTCTGTTCCGTTTCAAAACCGGACCCCCATTTTTCAACCGGCTTATACTAACCATCGAATCACCCACCACCTAGATGATGCTTTCTACCTCCACATGTGGTCCTACATAGAACTTTCTGTGGGAGTCGTTGTCGCTTGTCTTCCGTCCACCCGCCAGCTGTGGCGGCACCTGGTGCCCAAACTCCTTCGATTTATGGGACTGGGACCGCCATTGCACCAGAATCAAGCACGGCACGAAGACTCGACCAGAAGGCTCAAAGACATACTCTTCATGAGCACCACACAAGATAAGGCGGTTCCGGCAGAGGGCACGGAGAGCGCGGACGCGCCATCGTCGTATCGCACGCGGTCAGGTTGAGGCCTTGATGGCTTCACGTACCGCTTCGACTATCTAATACCATGTAACAATTAATGTAATGATTGGCTTTATAGACGACTACGGACACCACGTCGAGCGGCGACGGAGCAATAGGTGTCGGCATCGCAGGAACAAGGGACTTAAGCCCCAAGCTTACGGTTTGCATAGGGTTACAAGAAACCCAAGTGTTCAACTGGCGATTTGGGATGATAGACATACACTGCGTAGCAACTTCGAGGTCGACGGGGCATCAACATGTACCATGTTTTGTTTCCCGTTGTGCATTTGGGTTCTTCCCATGTCTTTTTTAGCATGAGACGATTTAGAACGGGATCTGTTGTAAAGAAGAGCTTTTCGCCATACTTCTCGCCTGACAAACTGAGGAACACAGACATGGCCAACTCGGGCTCCCTCCGGGAGGCATAGTGCGCGGCATAGGAAATGAACTGGCTGCCATCGTCACCGCTAGAAGCTTTTTTTCCCTCCGCATCACAGCACGTAGTTGAGAAGAAATATGTTGAGATTTCTATTACAGCAAGGTTGGATGGAGTCGTTGACTGCGTGGCATCCTCGGCTCTACCAGGTTCTCTGAAGCATCCGGTCACTTTTCAAGTTGTATCTAAACGCCAACTAACCGGATAGTTAATTCATTGGCCTTTCACAAGAGACGAATTTCCGGTCCAGCATTAGCCTTGATTTTGACGTCTCTGTATTTTAACTGATTCTTTTGAACTGTTGAAACGATGCTGGAAAATTTTCTTTCTGGAGAACATTTTTGAATTACAAACTAGTCGAAAATACCACCTTATCCCCAGAAGTCCTGCGCAAGACTTTAATTACTATATATTTTCCTCTATCGACCACTTCTCGCCGTCCCGTTCCCTGTCGACATCTTCAGCTCCCCCTACTCCGCGTCTAAACTTTTTAGAGAATGAACTCGGCAAAGGTTCAGTCACTAAACTCCCGGCCAATGGCCAGAGTGTCGTAGCATTGAATCCAAATCATCAGTCAAGAACGCTTCATGAGCCACTCACTCTTTTTGGAATGCGCTCTGAGGTAAGAGGGTGTTGATGCGCCCCTCTGGTGGGAAATCTGTCTATAGCAATGTTTGTCCTATGTTCCAAGATCACTGCATATAGTATAACACGCTATTCACTAGTCATCGGCAATCGACAAGGAAAAAATGAAAGCAATGCACCGGTATCGTGAAGCGGAGTTGTCGAAATAGCGTATAATACGTGGATCATCGCCGCGCTGATCGCCGTTGCAGTAAGTATAAGCCCAGCCCGATAGCGCTGCCTCTATGATGGCATTCGTTCAACCATATTACACTGCTCACCCCATGGCCGAGGCTACTTCCGTACGGGAAGCTTCCGCTCTCCATAATTAATTCCTGCGCTTTCGGTGCGTCGTCCGCGGAAAATACACAAGAAAGCCCTACTGGAATCCATCAGGGGGATATCATACAACCCAAACGCATCTCGAAGCGTTACGGGCGACCTGCCAGAGCTAGTTGTATTGGTCTCCTGGACATGTTACACAATGACTTGTGTCCATGAACGGCCCAAGAAGTGCAACCTGCTTATATACCAGGTCTTCCTCCGCTCGCTGTTGCCACCATGCGTGATCACGAGCGACTCCCATGATACCCAGGCCATTTGCATGCGACGTAAGGGGGGTTCGGTCACCCGCCAGTTGCGGAAACGCACCGCCAGTTGCTCCAGGAATAAAGTCGCCCCTTTTTTTAGCAAAACGTTGCCGCACCTGTGGTCTACGTCAACTTTCTACATCTGATCGATGGGTGGCACGGGAAGATATGGATAACCGACCATCGTCCGTTCTGCGCGGATCAGAACAAGTCCTATGAGGCTCTAGATGCATGCTGTCGCCGCCTTCTCTTTCGGCTAAGGCTTCTCTCTCTCTGTCAATGAAAGACGAGGCAAGCTCCCAAGGCCCATGATTGTTGCACATGACTCCACGGGAGACATCCTTCGTTGCGCCAGCCCCAGCCTGCTTGTTGCATGAAAAATCCTTCGTCACATCGTTGTGCTCGGATGCTTTATACTCAGGATTAAAAAGATCTCCCGCCTCGGCCAGGGGGCTGGTAGAGAGAAACCCGCAAAATTGATGAGACGCCAACGGAGCAAGACATACTGCGCCGCGACCGAACGCGAGTGCATAATTCCTGGGCATGACCGCAACGATGTTTTTCAACTCACAATCGAAAAAGTCTGTTGACTGGGTGGCTTATCTGGCCATCCAAGTTGCGGTAGTCAATTACGACGGCACCCGTGTTGACCGGACTCGGGACCGGGAAAAACGGGTATCGACGGAGTTGGCAAGACAACTGCGCCCAATCAGGAGATGGCGGCTCCGGCCCGGACTACCAAACCCCCGTCCGATGAGCGTCCCTCTAATCTGCCGATACAACTGAGATGGAAACCTGAAAAGTTGATCAACTCGCAGCCAGGAGAGTCTCGAGTTAAAGCTACCCACCATGATTGACCCTCAACACAGACATGGCGCACACACGGGTACAGGGATTCCGGCTCACTGAATGCTCAAGTGGGTGCGCCAGGTGGCGACATGGTGGATTAATCACAGTGTTATCAAGTTGTTGAATTGCGAATACGCCCCGAACCCACAGAAAGATGCCGTCGCTCCTTGCCCTACCAAATCGGAGGCGGGCCTCGGGAACCACTTGGCGAGCGGGTTCGACAATGCTTCATGTTGATACGGTGAGCAGAGGCAACCGTGCGTGCCAGCGTGCGATGGATCGACAAAACAGACGCGGGTTTCCGAAAACATAAGTCGGCGAGGGCATCGCCGGGGGTTTTTTCTTTCTTTTGCTGGTGTGAGAGTCCCGTTTCTCCCACACCTCTTCGCCCGGTCCGCCCACCTAGCTACACGGACACGTCGATTCCTCCAACGCATCCATCCCCATCATGTCCACCAGATCTTCCATTTACGACCCGGGCGACCCCAGCCAGCCGCTGCTCTCACAGCAACGGCGGCGCACCAGCACCTTCAACTTCCACCTGCCGTCGTTCAGCAGCCACCGCCGCGTGTCGCCTCTGTCGGTGCGGCGCGCCTCGCTGCAAGAGGTGCACCCGCACCACGACGACGTCGAGCCGGTGTTGCCGGCCGCGCCCGTCGCCGCTCACCAGGAGACGCGCTTGCACAAGCCCCAGTGGGCGCTGAGCGACCGACCGCCCAACACATGGGCTCAGATCCGTCACACGTGGCGCGAGGAGTTTGCGTAAGTGTCCACCCGGTGTTCATCGTAAGGGAGAAAGAAGGGGGAGGGGGGGAGAGAGAAAAGGTTGAAGCTGATCCGAGCCACAGCGAGTTCTGGGGCACTTTCATGATCCTGCTCTTCGGCGCGGGCGTCGAGTGCGAGACGCGGCTGCACTACAGAGGGCCCGACATCCGCGAGAACGCCGGCGACTTCCTGCAGTGCCGGCTCGCGTGGGCGGCCGGAGTGTCGATGGCCGTGTGGATGTCCGGCGGCGTGTCGGGCGGCCACTGCAACCCGACCGTGACCGTGGTGCTGGCCCTGTTCCGCGGCTTCCCCTGGCGCAAGGTGCCGGGCTTCCTCGCCGCGCAGGTGCTGGGCGCCGCCCTCGCTAGCCTTGCCGTCTACCTCAACTACGCCACCAGTATCGTCGCGTACGAGGGCGGCGCCGCCCGCTCCTTGGTCGGCGAGCACGCCACCGCCGGCCTGTTCTTCACGTTCCCCGCCGCGGGGCTGCCCTACGCCGGCGCCTTCTACACCGAGTTCCTGGCCTCGGCGGCGCTGGTCGCCATCGTCTTCGCCCTGGCTGACAAGAACAACCTGGCGCCGCCCAAGGGCACCCAGCCCTTCGCCATGTTCCTGGCCCTGCTGGCCATCGGCTCCGCCCTGGGCATCAACACGGGCTACGCCATGAACGGCGCCCGCGACACTGGCCCGCGCATCGCGTTGGCTCTCGTCGGCTACGGCTCCGACGTCTTCACCCACGATTGCTACTACTGGCTCTGGGCGCCGTGGGTCGCCGCCATAGCCGGTGGCGTGGCGGGCGCTTGTGTGTACGATGCTTTCATCTACACCGGGAGGGATTCGCCCTTCAACATGCCGAGGAAGGAGGACGAGCGGGGTTTGTAAGCTGGCAACGCGAAGAGATGTAGCGTAAGATTAGGCGATGCGGAATGGCGGCTGCATGTGGCCTGGCCGTTGAGAGTCAAGACCGTCCTAGCTGTCCTAGAAGGACGCACCACCACACGGATAGATAGATCTGAGATGATGTGTGACGAGGCTATACAAGTAATGTGTGACGAGTTGTAGTGATACTACAGATCGAAGAGAGAAACCATAGACACTAGTGAAATTGGAGCCTTGCGGGGACGTTCGGATTGCTATGAGATATTATCACGTTCTTGCTCGGATTCGATCTTTTTTGTAGTTGTTTCCGGTTTATCGGAGGCCAAACAAACCCCCCCCTTTGTCTGGGTTCTCAATGGGTAATGCTCTGTTAGACAACCCCTCCGTACCTTTGAGTCTCTCGAGTACTGAAAACAACTGTTGATGCAGCAGGGTATCGAGGACGGCACATGTGACTTGTCGGACACGGTTCCACCAGAACAGGTCTCCCAATCCGGAGTCTTCATCACGGCCGTTCAAATTTGAAGCGATGCAAAACAAAATCTACGCTTGCAAAATGTCTGCTCTCGCCAAGAAGAAAAAGGTCTTAAGTCTAGATGAACCCCAACAGGTCCTTCTTGGGCCTCTGCACCAAGAGCCACTTCCCCTTCTGTTCCTCGGCGCGATGCTCGTGGCCGTCCCCGTAGAACCCCGTGCCCGCCACCTCGGCCTCCTCGGCCTCCTTCTTCTTCTTTTTCTCCTGGGACTCGTCGCCGTCGATGGGGTTCCCGGGTTCGGCGTACTTCCTGACGTGCTCCACGGCCCAGATCAGCTCCTCCGAGAGCACCGGCGGCGTCCGCCCCTTGCCCCGGAGCGTGGGCAGGCCCGCCACCCGGAACAGCCAGTTGAGCCACTCGAACGTCTCGCCCGTCTCCCACGCGATGTCGTGGAACTTGCGCCCGTCCTTGCGGACCAGCTCCGCCCGCTCCCTCTCCCAGCGCTCCTGCTCCTCGACGGGCGGCAGCGCGACCGAGTGCCGCCCCGAGAAGACGCGGGCCAGCGCGATCGCCTGGTACTCGAAGCTGCGGAACGTCAGGACCCGCGGCATGCCGACGATGCCGAGCTTCTGGAAATCCTGGAAGAAGGTGTGCCAGAACGTCTTGATGAGCTTGCCCTCCTTGTAGTCGTACAGCGCCCTCCCGCCGTTGGCCTCGGAGTTCCAGAATGGGTACGAGGGCTTGTAGCCCGTGCAGTAGATGACGTGGTCGACGTCGTCGAGGTGCGAGCCGTCCTCGAAAACGATCCGCCCGTCCAGGTGGTACTCTTTGATGACCGACTTCCATTCGATCCCCGGCGGCGGCTCGTCGCCGTCCCATCGCGATTTCGAACGCCGGGACTGGAACACCGGCGTGCGAGCCGTCTTGACCAGCTCTTCCGTGACATCGTGGCCCGACGCGGAGTTGCCGATGGTCACGATCTTCTTGCCGGTGAAGGGCTCCGGGGTGCGGTAGGTCTTGGAGTGGACCACTCGGCCCGGGAACTTCTTGATATACTCGTCCAGGCCCTTGACGTGAGGCACCTGAGAATGCTGTCAGCATTGGTTTTTTTATAACCATTTTACACGACTCATAAGAGCAAATAAGAATCGGGAAAGGATGGGCTTTTTTTTTTTTTTTAAAAAAAAGGAGAAAGAAGTAGCAACCACATACATACGGAACCGAGTAGTGCCCGTTGGCGAGGATGACGGCGTCGAAGATCTCCTGCCACCAGATGTCGACGTTCCGCGCGGCGTCAAATTTGCGCAGCGTCAGCCTCCACTGCTCAGGTCTGTCCTTTGCCGGGATCCTGGTGACGTCTTCGACGGTCGTGTTGAGCACCAGGATGGAGTCCGTCTTGTGCAGTGAGAAGTAGTTCTCGATGTACTGCCGGGGGACCCAGTGCGGCGCAAAGGGGCCGTAGGCGAACCTCGAGTCAGAGAAAGACATTGCAATGTCAGGGACATTGGTGCTGCGGGCTCCCGGTTAGATACCGGGTTTGTGTCTTCTTACACACACGTGCACGATGCCGAGAACTTACGTCAAAGAGCGGTAGATTGGGGTCTGGGTGTACCGCTCCCGCTGGCTGTGAGGCTTGACCTGGGGCAGCTCGCCCGGGATCTCCACAGCGGGATCGACATCCGGCGGAAGGCTTCCAGGCTGAAGTGGAGGAAGCTCGGCCGGGTTTGGGTCGTAGATCCTGGGGAACGGGCGCGATGTCAGTCATGAATCATGGTCCACCACCTAGACCGTTCACGGCGACTTCTCACCATGTGCCACCAGCGGACTCCCGCCGTTCAAAGACTTGAATCCTCTCGAAATAGTTCTCGGCCTTGAACGCGGCAGCAGTAACAGCGCCTAGTGCGATTGCATAAAAAATCGTCAGCCCCTCCGAACCTACGATGAGATAAAACGCACAGAGTGCCCGTGGCGCGCCAAGTCGACGATATCCATGCCACGCGAGATAACGGGGTGATGTTGGGGTGGTGTAAGTTTACCTGCGGCACCGGCGCCAATGATGGCGACGGACTTGATCTTTCGCTCGCCGCCCATGGTTGTTTAGCAGTCTCTTTCTTTCTCTCTATCTCCAGAAGAAGCTCAGACCACGGGAATCCAGGGGAACAAAGACCGGATCCGTTTTATCAAATTGAAACCTGTCAAGAAGTAGTGCCATGCATGTATGTACAGAACAGTATTTAAGAAAAGGGACAATGTTCTTCTCCCTCCCCAGAAAGACGAATCGTCTGCAAACGAGTCAGGCCACGGTCATTTGTCATCTAAACAGACTACGGGAGGTTTTTTTTTGGAGGGAAACTCGCCATCTGTCGCCATCCTCAGAAGCGATTTCACCATCGGCGCATCACGTGAGGGTTCGGAGGTCAGAGCCGAAACTTCATTTTTTTGGGTGGAGGGGCGGGAAAACAGGCGGGCGCAAACCTTGGGGGCCACTCCTAAGAAGACAAGCGAAAGAGAACCTTCAAAACCCATCATTTGGTGTTGAATAGAGTTCGCGAGTGCCGATACTTTTCTTCGACGCGAGGCTTTTTAGACCGGAGGGGCCGGAGAACGCATGGTGCTCCGGCCCGGGCGGCGGCTGAGTCGCGGAACCTTTCCGCCCCGCTTTCATCGGGCGGATGCTCCCGGGTGCGTCCGTCCCCCGGAACAGTTCATCAGTACCTCTGGATTCTTCTAATCTCAAGACCGCACATCAATCGCAGGCGAGAGAGTTCCATAGCCGGTATCACTACAGATCAAGACATGTCCTACTTAACATGGACTCCCCAATTCGGCAGATCAAACAGCCAGAACCAGTACTCTGGAGAGCAAACGAGGGCGTCCCCCTTGAGGACCCATCCCTCTTTTATTCCGTTCAGTATCATTCGTCTATCTACACGTGACTCTTTTCTCCAATCCTTGTACATCAAAGGCGTCGTCGACCCGTCCGTTGTTCGTTCTCGTCGTCTCTCATCGCCATGTACATCCTGACATCCACCACAATCTTCCAATCATTACGGCTGATCAAGAGTCCAATTTCCTCCTCATCCCATCGGTATCTCTTCGCGAAAAAACAAGAAGAAGAAAAAAAACAAGAGGTAACAACACAAAGTTCCCCGTCTGATATCTCTGAGAAGCACACAAAACAAAAAAGAAAGGGGGGGAAAAACCCCCCGGAAGAAAAGAGAAATACAAAAGAACAACCCAAACCTACCTCCATGCAACTTTTTATTCCTACTTTCGGGTTTTCGGGGTAGGACATGTCGAGGAAGAAGAAAACCAAGAACAGGGGAAACCATGAACGCCAAAAAAGCTGCAAGTCATGCCCTCGTTAAGAAGCCGCCACGCGCAGAGAACAACAAGTCTAATCTTCAGCGTCGAAAGACGCTGCTGAGCTTGCTGCCACCGACACTGCTTCCGACGCTGCTTCCGACGCTGCTCAACTTCTCGCTGACCTTTTCGCCGAAGCCGCCCATCCACTTGGGCACCTTGAGGCTCATGCGCACCTGGCCGTCGACGATCATGCTGACGACATTGAGGACCGCAAACGTGGTGGAGCCGATAGCACGGAAGAGCGCTAGGATCGCCACGGACCAGAGAATGAAGGCAAGGTAATAGTTCTCACCAATGCCGCGGTCGCTATACGCTTCAGACACGGCCATGGCGAGGATGGCGTTGCAGATGAGCCACGACAGCACCATGTACGTGCGCACGCTCTTGTAGTAATCCTCCTGCAGTTGCGCTTCAGAAACGGCTGACGCCGGAACGTCAACGCGATCACGGAGGTTGCGCAGCGCCTCATCGTACCCCGAATCGATATCGAGTTGTTCCGAGGGCATCTCGAGCTCGACGCTGTTGCCCTTGCCGATGGCGCCACCCAGATCCGTCTTCATGACGTTGTCTCCCTTGGTACCCCATGTGACGTCGTGCGTGTTGCAAAAGGCGTAGACTTGCAGAGTGCAGATGTACGCCGGCAATAGCATGAAGTACTGAGCCGCACTGGTGAACAAGTGCCAGGGGTCGAGATACATGAAGGACATGACAAAATACAATCCGATGGTCGATAGGATAGAGACGATGAAGTTCGTGAAGACGTTGTTCCCCATGTGAATCTCTGGGTTGTCTTTCTCTTTCAGCTGGCGGATGACGATGTAAAAGGTGGCGAACGTCGTGTAAATCATGATGATGCTGTACACGATGATACTGAAGAGATACAGTTTTTTCGCTCCTTGTGGGCGATTACCCAGCGAGAGGATGAACTGCGCGCAGATGAGCAGAACGCAGATGTACCGCAGGACCGTAAAGATGTATTGGCCAATGTTGTGACCGAAGGGATCCACCAAGGGATCGCCCAGACCGCCGGCAACGAAGTAGAAGGTCAGGTAGAAATTGGCCAGGGAGAAGTAGGTGAAGATGAGCTGCAGAAATTGGTAGACGAACTCGATGTGGAGGAGGATCTTGCGCGTGATGGTGTGGTCGGTGTGCCAGATTTGTTTGAAGTGAACGAGCGAGTACACGGCAGCAAAGAAGGCACCGTTGAGCCAACGACGTCGCTGCGATATGAACTCGGGAACCGTGTCTGGGATGTGGTCAGTTGATGTTGAGAAGCAGTGGATGTGGGCGCTTACCTGGCACGTCCGTTTCACCGTGGCATCCCTTGACGTACTTCAACACCCAGCTCTCACCACGCTTGGCGACAAGTTCCCAACAGAGAATACGATCCTCGGCGAGATACATGTTGGCGGTGAACACGTCTGCGTGCTGACCGTGCAGCGTCTCTCCTTTGAAGTACTGGCTAAGGGGACCGTGGCCCGTCTCGTCGTTCTGCAGGGCGTGATAGCGGTAGGCACTCAGGGCGCCTGGCAAGACGGTAATGTAGCCAAAGATAGACTCCAACGGCTTATCGAGAATATTGGACATCTTGTACTCGAAGTTCTGCGAGGCCACAAGCGGGTTCAGGAGGTTGACTCCAAAACGGCCCTTCATAGCCTTGATCTCTCCACAAGCACCAGCGACGTTGGAATCGTTGTCAAAGGCCTTCCACAAGTGGTAGAGCGACGTGCCACCGGGCCTCGTGCCGACGTCGAGCAAAATGCAGACATTGGGGTTGAGCGCCTTTCCGAAAGCGTTAAAAAACCAACGATGAGAGTTGAGCTTCCGCTGATTCTTCTCCTTCAGACAGAATATCAGCTGGCAAGGGACGATGCCCTTTTCGGCACCCTTGAACTTGAGATCGGAGTCGAGTGAGACTTGCGTCGTGTACTCGTAGACGTGAGCCTGAACGGCTTTCTGGTTGACGTAGTTCTTGGCGATGCCGTGCTGATAGACACCCATGGCTGCCAACGCGTCAAGCGTGCGAGGATGGATCTTCTCTCTGCCATCGGAAACGATGCAGACGACAATCTTTTGCCAACCACTGTCGCCCCACGTGCGTGACTTGGAACGGGCGCAGAAGTGGGAGATGTTCTTCATGACGGCGTACATTGTTCTGGTGAAGTCGAACTCGTTTTCGTTGTACATGGTGACGCAGATGAACAGCTCCGTCTCGCGAGCGGTCTTGCCGATAGACTGGCGGAGCTTGTACCCGCGATCAACAAAGTCGTCGGGGTCGCATGTGACAGCCGTGTATCTCATGTGGGTGAACTCGACCTCGTCACGGCGAGGCAGAAAACTGTAGAGGATCGTGGGGATCTTGCACTCCAGTACCAGCTCACCGTTGATGAGCTGAACCTCCTTTCTCGACATCTGCGGCGCGCGCACACCTCGGCGTTCCTGCATGCCGTCTGGGGCCGGGCCGTAGTGCTCAACCTTCTCGTTGACGTCGGTCTCCGTGTCTCCCTCACTGAGAGTGACTTGGTCGTGCGACATGTACGACTCCCTCATGGGCTGGGTCTCGCTGATATCCGTCTCTGGCCCAAAAACGTCGTCGGTATCATGAAGAGGGATCGACACTGTGGCGTCATCTGCAAAAGCGGCCGAGTTGCGGTTCGCACCGGTCGAGAAGAGCGGCGCAGGGGGGAGCGGTCGTCTCGGGCTTCCGCCATATCTGGAAGACGGTGTCCCCGGTCTGGGGCTACCATTGATATCAGATGGCTCGTAGATTCCAGACGGAGGTGGCCGAGTGAAGTCTGATGACAGACGCGACGGGCTGTATGTCCTAGTAGGCGATGCGCGGCCGGCCTGATACTCGTAGGGGTAATCGTCCTGGTACTCTTGCTCGTAGGTTCGCTCATACTCGCGGGCGTAGTCGCGGCCTTGGAATGGGACGTAGGTCGAGTCGGGCGGCGGCATGCTGGGAGGGTCTCGGATGGAGGCGGATCGGTCGGACAAGATTGACGACGCATAGGATCGTCGACTCGATCGGGGCCTATCGTTCGCTGAGTGTGAGCTTGTGCCTGTACTGTCACCAGAATCGTCCGAGGATGGGGGAACGGGGCAACTAGAGAACTGGTGCAGTTGACTTTTCCGCACCGAAGGACCCTCTGGAATGGTTGGGAGACTGTCCCGGAGCTGCGTCTCTCTGATAGAGGCGGGCCTCGTCCTCTTCTGCAACTTGACAGTAGTGGACCGCACTGGGATGCGGGAGGCGGGCTGCACATCCGCGAAATCGACAATGCTCACGCCACTTCGACGTGAAGTGTAGATGGGTTCCGGAGACGAGGTCGCGGTCGGGCGAGCCTCCTCCTGCTGCCGTAAAGCGTCAAGGTGATCTGGGGTAGAGAGCGCCGGGTTTGCGGCGTCCGACTTCTTCCTGCGCAGCGAGAGCGGGCGCGGGAAGAGGCTGGGCGACGACTCGGGCGTCTTGTGAAGCTGTCGAAGGCGAGGGATAGAAGACGCAGAGACAGGAGTAGAAGCAGATGGAGAATGACGGGGCCGCGATGCGCTGCCGGCAGCGGCGGCGGCGGCGGCGGCGATAGTGCTAGCAGGCGGCGTCTGAATATGAACGCTGGGTGTTACATACGGTCGGCTGTCCATAATGGGCTCCTCGACTGAGGTCAAGAGACGAATAGCGGCAGGGTTGTTGGAGCGTCCCGTGGGTGTGTCGTCGTCGCCGTCATCGTAGGGTGGCAGACTGTAGTCGGGCGGTCGCGAAGGGGTATTTGGATCCATGGCGAGCGAGTCTCGAGTGTGTGCGTGTGTTGTTTGCGCGTGCGCCTCGTGGGTTACCTAGCCAAAGGGGTCTGTGGAATGGGGGTACGGATGCCTCCAGAACCGGTCGTGTGGAGTTTTCTTTGTCTGCAACGGGCCGGCACCACGATGCGATTGTTACGAGCGAGGGGTTGACGTAACTCCCAGTCAGTGGGTGGCGTCCGGGGCGGTACTAATGTCTCGATGCTGTGATGCTATAACGCTGCGATGTTGGAAATGGGGCGTGTGCGGATATAAGTTTCAAATGACGATAGTTAGTGTCTGTCGCCTTGAGAAAATGAAACTGGCGACGGGATTTCCAGTGGCAGGTAATATCGATGGTAGTACGGAGTACGGAGACTGGGTAGCAGCTAGCTTTCTTGCAAAGTGGGATGGATACGGGGGAGTTGATAAGAGGGAAGACAAGGCAGAAGCTGCGGGAGGGAGGGTCGACCTTCCCTTCCTTTCTCTTTCTCTTTCTCTGTTGGTCTGTCGCCCAACGCATCCGCGAGTGTGTCGAGGGGCAACAGGGCGGATCGGAGAGTTGGTTCAGGTTGGCACAGCAACGGCGCCGCAATGCATGGGATTCGTGTGGTGCCCTTGTCATCGAAGAGTGGGTCGGGGCAAGTGGGCTGAGCCTGTTGGCCTTGTTGGTGGAACCTCTCAGCTGTTAGTGGCTTGCTAGCGCCTACGGGGAATGGGGGAGATCCGCCGACCGTTCCTGATCAGTGATGGTATTGCCTGAAGCGGCAGCGCAAACAAACCACTTTTCTTCCCAATGTCGCACTCGCTCACTTTACTCGCTCGCCTTCCTGCAGCTGCACGCTTGACCTTTATGGGCCCCTACTGACGGCCTGAGTCATCACCGAAAAAAACACCCTTTTAGCTACGAACTTAACCAGCAGTTACTGTCTGCTGTAACACCTTGATAAATACCATGGCCTAGAAGCTTCAATTGAACCATGATAGGAATAACCTCTATAGGCAACGCTAGGGGTTATATAATGCAGGCTTAATTGGCTGTTAGACAGCTTTAGGAATCCTTATTTAACAATATACTAAATTACCTATAAAATTAAGATAGCTAATTCTTAACCCTTCTACATTAATACTATTTACGCCTTCTATAGGCCTAACTAGAGTAATAATGTTAATCTCTATAGCCTTAAGCATTACCTTTATTATTACAAACAAACAAGCCTAATCAAAGTGCATTACATGCTCTGCTGCACAGCCATTTTTGTCGCTCAATCCCAGAACTACCTTCCCAAGGCTCACAAGAAAAAGGCCAACGACATTAAGGGATTCTTTAAGAAGATGGCCGGCGAGCTCTCGATAGGGCAAAACCAGGCTGAGATCAATCGGCTCTTCGAAATAAAGCATGCTGAGTTCCTCAAGGAGCTGTGGAGGTTGGTGGACTTGGCGGAAAAGGAAGACGGGCAGAGGCGGGTGGCAGGGATGTGAAAGGTGGCAGGCACAATACACAACTAGGTCATAATTTCACACGTTATTTCACACGGAGTTCCTGCAGCTGCACATCACCCGAGATCCCAGCAAACAGACCTCCTCAACACATGACATGAAAGTCTGTCCGATGTGCCCCTCCCTCAGTCTGCATAAGCTATCTACATCTTTCAAAATCCATCTGCAAATCCGATGGGACGATGCGTTCTCTGCTGCCGCCAAGGTCGAGCAGAGCTGGCTATCGAGGGCTTCCGTGATCTAAGCTTTCTTTTCATCCTTCTCTTCTTATTCTCTTCTTCTCTCCGGCAATTGGGCACGTCCATCTTCTCCACGAGTGACCCTCTCTTCTTCCCTTACTGATTCCACACGTATACGGCCCACCATCTCTGGGATATACAATCATCTCCACGCTCACCAAGTGAGTAATGGGATAGGTAGTCTACATACAAGATATTCCTACGCACCCCAGAGCGCCCTCCACCGCTTTTCGTCTGTCCTCAACGGCCCGTCAAACTGTCCGAACCGCGCCGGAAGGCCCTCGTTGGCCTCGGGCAGGCAGATCCACTCGCGCACGCAGTCCGGCACCTCCTCCTTGATGTGGCTGATGCAGATCAAAGCCTGCTGTTCCGTCAGACCCCTGACCCTGACCTCGCCCGCCTTGGCCGCCTCGCTGTCCACGATCCGATCGCCGCTGTGCGTCGTCTCCTCGCCCTTGGCCAGGAAGAGCATGCACTTGTCCCGCACCGCGTCGTCCATGCCGCTGAATGCCTCGTCGAGCACCACAATGTCGGGGTTCTTGATAACGGCCCGCAGCAGCAAAGCGATGCGCTGGGCGCTGAAGGAGAGACCGCCAAAAAGGTATTTGTCAGACCAGGACAGATTGTCGCTGCTGCTGCCTACGGCGACACTGTTGTTGTGGCCCGGGTTTAGTTCGGGGGCAAACCAGCGCAGGGTGGCTTCGACCTTGCCTCGTGCCTCATCGTCGAGCTTGGGGATTCCCTTGAACGTGTCTGCCCACGCATTCTCCACTACTTGCCGTACCGTCAGACCCCGGGGCATGTGTTGGTGGACCTCAGGGCTCGAGTGTCCAATACGTGACTGGATGTCCCAGAACGTGAGGGGCCGTTGACCGGATCCAGGCTCGGGCAGTCTACTTCTGCCGAACAGCTTGATGGGGAGAGAGTACGTCTGAGGGTGATCGGAACAGAGGAGGGAGACGACGGTGGTCTTGCCCGACCCGTTCGGACCGAACACGCCCCATCGCTCTCCTCTACGAACTGTCCAGATGAGGCCGTCCTTGGGGCCGGATGGCGTATCTTGAGACCAGTTGCCCAGTGCGATCTTGTTTCCATACCTCACTTGGCAACCGTCCATCTCGACCAAGGGCTCGCCGAGTGGCGTCTCGGAAGGCGAACCCTCCACCGAAGCCGCAGACTCGGCGGCATGCTGGCCCTTCTCGTTCGACTCAAAGAGCCCATCGCCCTCAACGCCATTCGCAGTCAAGGTCTTGCCCATCTCCACGAGCGAGTGCACGGGGAGCTTCTCGTCCTCCTGCAGCCCTCCTTTCCACACGCCCCTGACATACTTCCTGAAGCCTTCCAGCACCGTGTCCTTGGGGCCCATCGAGCCGATCTGGCAGTCGCTGCGGAGGTAGATCAGGTGCGTGATCCAATCGGGCAGAGGATCCTGGGGCCTCGCGCTGAGGACCAGTCTGGGGCTCTGCCGCTCGGCCAGCGACCGGAGCAGCGGGCTTAACGACGCGACGGTCGGCGGGTCGAGCCCCATGAATGGCTCGTCTAGCAGCAGAACCTCAGGCGTCGTCAACAGCGCCCTCGCGATGCGCGCCCTCCTCCCCTGCCCGTTGCTCAGGAAGGCGACAGGCAGATCGAGGAGCGGGTCCAGCCGCAGGTCCGTGACGACCCTCTCCAGCAGCTCCCTAGGTATCAGGTTCTCCTCGCCCGGCAGCGTCTCGAGCGGGTTCAGCTCTGTGTTGCCCACCAGAAAGTCCCGCAGCGAGAAATCCGTGTTCTCCCTCCTCGACTCGTACCGCGCCGCGAGGTACGCGCTCGTCGTCGGCCCGCCCAGCGCCCCGCCTTGTTCACCGTCGAAACCGACGTACTGGATCGCCCGGTTCGCGTTACGCAGCCGCGCCGGTACCTTGTCGGTCGAAAGGTACGGGTATGCCCGCGCTGACGGCGGAATCGCAAGGTGCTGGCCCCGCAGAACTTGCAGCAGCGTCGTCTTTCCCGAAAGCGAAGGCCCGACGATGCACCAGTGGTTCTTGGTCTCGGCGAAGGACGGCAGCTCGAAGCTTAGGTCGCTGAAAAGCGGCGGGTTCGGTTGCGTCGAATGCACGTTTGGGTGGCGGCGGTAGAAGGTGCCATTGGCGATCCGCAGAATCGGGGGAGAACGATTCGGTAGCCTCATTTCTCGTGACGCCTTCAAGGCAAATCAACCGTCGTCTCTGTGGTTTTGTGGTGATTCACATTGTCTGGCTCACCCTCTCTTCAAGTCTGGGGCCGATGGCTTTCCCCAGACTTTTTTGTACGTAAACGCCCTGCGATCTCGGTGTGAAGCTCGTCCGTCATCGCCCCGCCGTAAGGTTCCACCTTGGTAGCTAGCGTACTCCGTACTCTGTAGGTACTCAGGTAGTCCACTGGCCTTGGCCTTGCTACGTACCCGACCCGCCTGGGGAAGGAAAGTAAGCGACAGGGATAAGGTAAGCTGCCTGCCGCGCCTGCATTTCAGCCTGGACGTCACGTGCAAGCGCCTTAGCTAATGGCGGGACTCCGACGCAACGCAACGCAACGCAACCAGGCGGAAAGCTCCAGGCACATCATTGAAGCGCAAGCTCCCCCAGCAATCAGTTCCCTCGTCGTTCCAGCAGCATCGCCATCCGTTAAACGCCCCAACAACCTATTCTACACGACTACACATATACTCTCACCCAGACACAAACCCCAAGATGGCTGTATGTTCTCCCCCTATACATAAAAAAAGCTATCTATCTGCAATTGCACATGAGAGGGCGAAAGCTAACAGCCCGCCTCCCCCCCTCCCCAGATGCGAATCGTCCCCGCCGCGAACCAGCCCACAACCTTCGCCGCCGGCGCCGGCGCCCCCTCGGCCCCGGGCGTCCACGACACACTCCGCGCAGGCGTCGGCCAGTCGATCCTCGACGCCCGGTCCAACGCCCCCGCGAGTGCCCACCCGCTCGAGTCGCGCCTTAAGAACTGGGAGGCCACGCAGGAGAACATGCGGATGGAGACGCTGCGCCGCACCTTTGGCGCTGCCGAGCCCATCCGCCGCCAGATGGAGCTCAAGATCACCCAGGCGGGCGAGTGGCGGCCTCTCGCCCTCGGCGGCCAGAAGCCCAGCATCCACGAGGAGATCCTCCGCGGCAAGGACAACAGTGTCACGTGGGAGGACGTCTACTCAGGCGAGGAGAGCGTCGGCATCGTCGGCATGCACGACGAGATGGAGAGGAAGCTGAAGATTTGAAGCGGAGCCGCTCCCAACGCACGGAGTTAGCAAGGAGAAGAGGACGACCGTTAGGGTTTGTACAACTACGACATGCGCAACGATATCTGGACGGCGTGGCTTAGGGGGGGACGTCATCAAGACCATAGAAGAATGATTCGGCTATAACGTCTAGGTTCAAGGAAGAGGGAACAGATCTCGTTCTACTATCCTATGGACAAAAACACCCCATAGACGGATGGATGGGGAGGGAGTGGGAAGAGAATCAAACAGAACAAATACACAAAGCTATGATACGCCGCCGTACTCCTGGTTTCCCCTCATCGTCTTTGCTCTTTGCAATACGCTCGATAGATGTAGGAGGGGATGGGCATCTCTACAGAGAAAGGGACACTCGAGACATGAGGAATGTGGCCTGAAGAAATAACCCAACCCGAAAGATTCTGTAGGTAGGCCACCCAGTCCACCCAATCAATGTGGACACATCTGAAAATGCATGCAGTGTCGAAAGGCCATATGACCCGGGCCGAACCCCAGCCTCATGGGATCGTGTACCATGCAGAGCACTCAGGGCCCAGGCCGAACCAGTCAGGTCCTGCTCCCTGGGCCCTCTCCCGTGCACATCATTCTTTCTCTCTTTCTCTCCCCTCTCCTTGTGTGTGTGTGTGCCATATGAGGAAGGAGGGAAAAAAGATCAGACCGCTCTTGGGAGAAGAAAAGTGATAGCCGCCTTGAAAGAAGGCTGATGCTAGCCGTTTCAATCATAAGATGACGCAGCATCCGCTGCCACCTTCTCGGTTGCGGCCACCGCCGGAAGCTGACTTATTACCTCCCTTGGGCTCTTCCTCCTCAACTATGTCGGCTGGCCGAACCGTCATGTGTACAACATTGGCTGCCTCGGCGCTGAAGTGGTATTCTAGCCATGTGTTAGTAAGGGAGAAGGCTAGCAAGATATTGCTGCTGGAGCTTGTGCTTACGCTTCAGCTGGTCCTTATCATCCAGCAGCTTTCCAAAATGAATCAGGCGTATACTACTGGGGCTTGCGGGCTTGGCGTCCCATTCCTCACGCCACTCCCGCAGTATTAACTCCTTTAACGTGTAGACGCTGATAGTAAAAGGGTCTTTCTTCCCAGCCTCGGTCAACCCAGGGACGTTCACGTTCCTCTTTGTCAGGTACTTCTCATCCAGCTTATAGGGATGTCGTGCACCGGTTGTTAATAGGAGGGTGATGTTGCAGACGGGACCATCTGATGGAGAGTTGCTGATGGACTGGACATCATCAACAGAGGGGCCAATAGCCATGGTGTCGTCTTGGCTCTTGGCCACTGGCGGGGGAGCGGATTCCTTCTCCTTTCCCTTGGTGGATGGTTCGATTGAATCGCCGACAGCCGAGGTGGCAGCGGCGGTAGCAGCAGTGTTGTTGCTTGCTTCAAGGTGAGTTGACGCAGCAGCGGCGGCTGCGTCGTTTGATGAAGTCGTCGTCGTTGTCGTCGTCGTCGTCGTCTTGGCGGTATTTGCGGCAGCGGCATCGGTGGCACCGGCCTCTGTCGATGAGGATTGCGGCAGTGTCTTCATGGGGACGGCGTCGCTGGAATCGGCCACCGAGTCCTTGGCTGGTTGGCCGCTGGCCGAGTTCGCGTCGGCGGGTTTGGTGTCGGGCATTGCGGATAAGAGAGGCGAATGCACACACAGAGAGCGACGGGTCTCGGGAAGGAATGCGGGCTCGTGACGGAGGTCGTTGGATTGACTCGGACACAATGGCTCAACGCATGCGGCAGGTCGCGACTGGGAGACGACGATTTTTCGATAGTCGGGATCGATGTTGCGCGAGAAGGAATCGGGGAGGGTTGGATTGTTGTTCGTTGTTGAGTGAGACGCAGGTCGGGATGGTACCAGTTGGCAGTTGGCGTGGGCGGCGAGGCCGGTGTAGTGGCAGATGCCAGGATCAGGAGGTGGATGGGGGGTTTGGATTTAGTGGTGGGGACAATAGTGGGCGGATGGGAAAGGCGGGTGATCAGTGCATCCAACTCAAGCGTCCGGCGGCCGTCGACTCAAGTTTGTCTGATGGCATGCAACGTGCGATGTCCAAGTCGTCAGATGGGAAAAAGGGAAAAGGGAAAGGAAGGATAAACCGGGGGGACTGGGGCCGAATTGGAGAGGTTGAATCAGAATGGATCCAGTGGAAGACTGACTGGGAGTGAACCTTGGCGCAAGCGTGGCCGTGGGCCGTGGGCCGTAATTGACTCTACGAATACTGTACTTACTGATACCTAGTTACCTGGAGATAAAGGCTGAGGGGGGGAGGGTCCTAAGTATCTAGGTGGGATCGTTAGGTACCTTGGTAGGTGGTTTTCGGGCTGGATGGCTCGGCAATCAATAATTGGCTGACTGTATGCACGGTCTGGTGTCGTGCTGGTGCTGCTGCTGCTGCTGCTGCTTTGTGCAGCGGTGTTGTCCTTTATCAAGACAGCAAGACAGCAAGGCAGACAGGCAGACAGGCAGACGGGTAGGTCAATGTCATTGAGGATGCCGTCGAGTCTTTTTGGTGTTAGTTCAAGTCATCCCCCGTCGTATTTCCGATCCGTCGGTATTCGTAGAGTCGTGCAGGTTATTTCATCGACAAGGCTCCTCCTGGACCAAAAAATTGCTTCGGCGGCGGCGGGTACCGGCAGCAGACGGACAACGCAGTTCGCTCAGGGGTCGAGGGTGTTTCGGGGAAAAGAAGCGGAGGAAGGAGGAGTCCATGAACCGCGCCGGAAGAGCATGCAGTCGACGATTCGACATCGGGGCGCCGTTGCTCTCGCACAATGATGGAATGACCGGGGGAGTTGGCGTGGGAATGAGATTCTTTTCGTGCGGCAGCTAGGCAACACCGCGACGGAAACCACAGAAGATACATGATTAAGCATACTAAGATACATGATTAAGCATACTAAGATACATGATTAAGCATACTAAATTATTTTGTTACAGATACACCGCGTCTGCGAGGGAGGCTACAGATGGGCGGTGGCGCCCCGGGCAGGAAACGGCGTGTGCTGTTGTAATTTGTTTCCCATGGCAATCCCCTCGTCGTCCCGTCTCTATGCCCCCTTTCCCCATCGTCTTCGAAGTTTGGTGGAATGAAAGAGCGGCTTTCTTTCCTGCGGAGCCTTCGCGGTCGATGGCAGGAAGGAAGAGATGCACGATCCTCCCTTTTCCACCCTTTCGGGCTTCCTTCCCAGGGCTTCCTTCTTAGGTGCCTTCCGCGTTCCCTTCGCTCCCCAGCAGATCAACACCGTCTGTTCCTTTTTGTCCTCGAGGTCGCACTGTATTTCCAATGCCAGGTCCCAGTAAGGCTAGCGTCCTGGACGAGACTGGCAAGTCCTCGCCAGCACTAGGCTTGATAGCGGCGCCCGCGGATGCCCCCGCCACCGCCGCCCCAAAGAAGACGACGCTATCTCATGTCGGCCGTGACATATTCCAACCACACGCATCTTCATTCCCACTCCCCCAGCTCTGCGGCGGGGAGAGAGGAGGGATTGGGGGATCGAAATGCAAGTGTCACTCACTGCCAGTGCATAGAAAAAAAGCATCAACCATCGTGTACGGGCAGGCTACAGCACCCTCGTCAGTTGGGCATACGCCGTCCATCCCAACTCGGAGAAAGTACAGGCGTGGCTGCTGGCAGCCTCTCCAACGTGGGAAAAGACGTGAAATGTTTCAGTCATCCCCCTTCTGCTGCACCAACGCCTGTGAGAAAGGCGACAGGTGCTCCCCCAGAGGAGGTCCCCCCTTCACTCACCGCTTTGTCTCCCTACCACTCAGGCGTCTTCCGTCTTGTTGATGTTTCTGAACATGGGATCATTCGCCAGGCGAGACGGCCATGACGGCACGAAACTTTCCTCGGTTCTCACCGCTGCGGGAACGACTCAATTCGACGCACACGCACACGCACACTTACCTGCAATCCAGAACTCTCGGGGCGTGGTTGCGGTATAACAGAAACGGGCTTGGACGAGCAACTCTACTGCGGTAAGCAACTTGTTTGATTTGTTCGACTGCGCTCATGACAGACAGAGAGGCTCTGGCTGATTTGGCTCTCCCAGGGAGGGGGTTCGAACACCGCGACGGAGACACAACACTGGGGCGATGTCGAATATACGCGGAAGACGGAAAAGAATTCCATAGTCCCCGGCTAAGCCCGTCGCCTGGTCCAACCTGACCAGAATCCAGATTCGAGGGCGACGTCGACAGGCGATCTGAATTGGCGACGGCTCCAGCGGGTGGAAAAGGCGTCCCGCATTCCAACCAATCCCGCCAAGGACCAGTCACCAGAGGGTGAGCGGTCAGCCCATTAACTACAAAGGCAGAGCACCCTTTAGCTTCTTCTTTGGGGACACTGGTCGGCGCCCGTTCGACGCTATCATCACCGTCTCTGTCGACTGCATGTTGTGTGGGCAGACCGACCTGTCCGGTCTATCCTTCCCCATCCTTCCCACCGAAAAGACCGCTAAACCCCACCGATGTCTCCCCAGTTTCCCCTGCCCCGGACCGCTGATCAAGTAAGGTAGGAACACCACCCGACCAGCGCGTCCCCGGGGGAGGGATGCTGATGGATGGCCACACGGACTGGCTCCAACCAAGAATCTGGAACCCCACCTGCTTGCGAAGCCCGCCGAGCGTCGCCAAGATGAGCACAACAACCACGCCGAACACAATCGAGGACGTAGGTGAGCTGACCATCGGGGGGGGGAGGGGCATTCTCCCTTCTTCGCCAATGTGCGGAGAGGGAACCGCGTTAGGGGAACGTGCATGTGCGCC
>PUHP01000302.1:0-34569 GCA_006783085.1 Colletotrichum shisoi
AAAGATCCTGTTCGCAAGATCCAAATCTGGCCCTTTTGTAGAGCCATTTCTTACTTTTTGATTCCAGATTCTGGATACTGTATGAACTCCTCAGCCACGCGGCTAAAATCTTGCCCTATTGTGTAGAAAGGAATACCGAGACCTAGAAATCCAGTTCCAACGTCGCCGCAACGACGAGGCAGGTGCCGGTTTTGGCTTTGGTGGAGGTTCTTTGCAGCTATGCAACAAGGGTACTCCTTGTCTCATTACCTCCCCTGTCTACACGCTCCACATCTGACTCTTGCCAGGAGCTGGTTCCGGCTGGTCTTCCCAGCTGCTACGCAGCAAGGAGCTTTCTTTCTCTACAGCTATGTGCAAATTGAATGTCCTCATCGTACTCTTTGTGATATGAATGCACAAGCCAGCAGTACAGCTATGTGCGAAAAGAATGTCCGGTTGAAGTAAACTCTCTTGATTCTCTTAGCACACGGACATGTTGTTTACAGTGTGAAAACTCCTAGTCTCAGACATAGTACTACTATGGGTACCGGCTGATTACTCCGGAAATGGATTATGCTGGGAACCCATGAACACCGTGGCCTTAATTGTGAGTCATTATCGCAATGCCCAAAATGGACCTTTACCTTTCCACCAGCAACACCAGCAACTTAGGCAGAATCAGCAAAAGGCTTCTCGATTCTGGCGCCATTCCTCGCTCGTTCCACGCACGACCTGCTTAGAAATATCATCCACAGTAAGCTACTGCCACTGATGACAGCATAGCCAAGTTGGTCGGATGTAATCCACGGACGGTGCGACGAATTCGCTCGAAACTGCTTCTGTTTGGGTCTGCGAAGATCCCAACAAATACTCGCGGCCGCCTTAAAGCCATCACTCCTCCTATGCTGAGTGCCCTGCGCAGCCAACTTGCCCTTGACCCGTGCCCGACTCTTGATAAGATGGCTGCTTCTCTTCGCGAATATTATAATGCCGATATGTCTCGCTTCAGCATCAGTAGCACACTGAGGGAAGACAATTAGTCCCAGAAAGCCACACAAAATGTTGCTTAATAGTATAAACTTAACCTACAAGACAAATACATGTACCAGATATACCAGTACCAGTATAACCAGCTAATATTTGTGGACAAGTCTAGCATAAAAAAAGAATCAGTATACAGCGTAGAGGCTAGGCTCCTCAAAAGAAACGGCCACAGTAGTTAAGCGGTTTCACCAAGGTCAGGGATATCAGATACTACCAGCCTATATTCAGGAAGGGGCGATACACTTCCGTGTCTTCGAAGGATCGACAGAGTCTTTTTATCACTTGGAGCGTATACGGGAAATATGTAGTGCAGCAAGAGTGGTGCCGGTGTACTCGGCGCCTTATTCGCCAGATATTGTTCATATCAAGCTTTTTTTAAGGGAATTAAAGAACTTTATCTAATAGGTCTAGAAAGATCATCAAGGCTTCATCAGGGTCGATTCCCAATCATTTCTAGAAGAATGTGTCATGGTTGCCGGCCAGCGAAAGAAGAGTGCTAGAGGTCACTTCCATAGCTGTTCAATCTCGATTGACGAACCACTAGACTGAGACAAGCAAACAAGATCCAATATTAGGCTACTACTACGTAGTAAGATGACATGTTGATCTAGGTAATCCTGAATGTCCCGTACCCATCGGCGTGCTACTCCCTCCAGCACGCCCTTCTCGTCCAGCAAGGACCTCAATCGCGACTTCATCGCAGACGCCCCTCATCCAAGTTCCAAGACAACAGGTCTTCCATGTTCAGTACAGGAACAATGCAAGCCAAGTTAGTCCCCTCAAGCCATTGTCCCACAGTTCTTTCAAGGATGTCGGTTAACTTTGACTGGTACCAATTCCCAGGGTCGTCTTGTGATGTCCGAGGCATCTCTGGCAACGTTTTCCAAACCCTTGGGCCGTAGCCCTGATTGAGACATATCCATGCATACTCATAAAAGTCCATGGGATAGAACGCGTAGTCGTAAGCGCCATGTTTGCCACGCAGGGACTGTCCCTCGGTTTTGCATTGCTGGAGGTATTCGAGTGATCTGCCTGCGATGATAGCGCACCTCAGCCATCGAGCCTGATCATCAGCTTCTTTTCGTGGCCAGCCTTCCACCAACTCCATTCTTTCAGCATAATCTGAATCACTTTCGGAAGGGTCGCGCTCTCGTGCTTCTTCGTCTAATGCTTTTTCTTCCTTAGTGAGTTGCCGCTTTCTAAGATGAAGACTAGGATCAGGCCATTGCCAATAGTCGTACAAGGGTGCAATGATAGTATGCATAGCGTTTGTTGTGGCTTCCGCCTCTTCAAGTTCGAGTAGGGTGTCTTCCATCCTTAAAAAGGGCTTGGGTGGGACAGTTAAGCGTAACAACCGGTCGGCTTCCGTTAAGCACATGGTTGATCTCGACAAGCAGAAGGCTGCACTGACGAAATGAATGGGATGATTGTTGGATGCATTGAAGAAGCCTGATCATATATTTATATGTCGCAAGGCGTCATCTCATCAACACTGCCAACTTTCTGTGGGGTCACATTGCCCTTCAATCTCTGTCCGCATGTAGTGGCGCCACATGTATGTACTACTTACGGTGATTGCAAGATCTAATTCTGGAACTCGTTTCCGGCTGCTATCAATAAATTGGAAAGCCATGACCTGGAAAGCCACTTTCAGCGTACCTGCGACTATGACGAGGAAGCCGGTTTGGGCTTTTGGTTGACAGTCTTCCTAGCTATGCAACAAGGAGCTTTCTTGCTCTACCATGTGTTTAATCTGCACAATCCATATCCAGCTCCCGAAGGAGCAGGTTCTGATCTCCATGAAAGGCGTTCTCAACCATTCGACAACGACTCTAGCTGCTCTGCTACATTCCAGCCTGCAGAATCCATTTCCAAATCCCAGTTGTTTTATTGAGAGCCTTTTTTTGGAGCCAGCATAGTATCTCCAGCCATACAGCGAGCACCTTACTTCGCCGTGTACCCTGTCTGCAGAATCCTGTCCCGGCTCCTAGCCTACGTCGCTCTATTTCGAGCTCCAAAAGTCCACTTTGACTGCGATTGTGCACATGGCGAGCAGCAAATGAAGCGAGAGTGTCGTCTTTGTTGCTCCCCATTCCTCCAGTGGCAGTTTCCGCTTTCTTCCGCCATGGACAAAGCTGCAGCACTTGACTCCAATGCTAGTAAGCAGACAAAATATATGGCTGTACTTGAATTACCCATCTCCGACCCTGCTCGCCAGCTTGAGCCCATCAAGCTCCACAAATGGAGGTTTACGGAGTGCTTTCTTTCGGCAGTGACATCATGTGGAGCAGGTTCACACATTGGTGCGTCTGTTTGTACATAGGGGAAGCAACGTATGCTCAGAACTGAGTGGCCGTCAAAGATATCGCAGTGATCATTGGGTCACGGTCAAACCGCCCAGAAGCATCATGAGTTCAAATCTTAACTCAGTATTCTCCAATTTGCGGCTCGCCCCAGCGAACGAGAGTCCACCTCATCAGAGGCATCCACAGAACCGGGTAGCTACCTTCCTCCTCTCTGACTCTGACGAAGAAAGTGGAAGCATCAAGCAGGAGAAGTGGTCAGCACGAGGGCCTCGTCTGCAGGAAACGAGGTTCATGAACAGCATAGCGTCTCAAAATTTGATGATTGAAATCAAGGCCGCCTGCTCGGCAGCAGCAGTGGTTCGGCCAGATGTCGCAGCCAAGAAGAGAGGCGCAAAACTGTCATCCAGAGTGACCCACGTTTATGGGAAAGCCTCCACAAAGCGGTCGCTACACCTAAGGACAACCAGCAGCGACGGCCAAATAATCACTCATTCTTTTAATTGGAGTACGAGTAACCCTATCACGTCGTCTGCAGAGAACGGCATCCCGAGACCGGACTCCCCCACCCTATAAGAGCGTTCGTGGTTTGTATCACGACGCCTTCCTATTACTAAATCCACGTGTTCATGTACTCTATTAAGAAGTGAAGCAAAAGTGAGCGATTGGCGGACAGTTTGTGCGGCGAGTCTGTACATAGACATTTAGACGTTCTCACAAGAAACCTGTCAGAGGCAGGGGTCGTACGGAGTACTGAGGTCGACGGTGCAGCCCTTAGGGGTCAAATGTGTCTAACATTCGAATCTACCCTACTGATCTTGAATATATTAGGCAGATGTCGCATTTGGCCACAGTGACAGAATCCTTGCATGCTTCTATGCGAGTCATGGACATAACCCATCCAGAATGGTCTGACTGTACTTAAACAGGCCAGCCTGTCATTTCCACCTGGCCCTAGCTCTGTAACAGTTATTAGGATAGCATTAGGCCCACAAGCCTGTGGTGATCCCATCCGTTCTTTAGTACGAATAGACACTCTTTTCTGCTCACTCATATATGCATATTCCGCTGGCCACCCTGACTAACCGTCACGCAGCATGTCAGACGGAACTTTCCATTTCCCCATATATTTCCTCTCTTCTCACCCTTCCCACCACACCCCTCAGCAACAGCCCTCTCACGTGTCGCCCGCCTCAATTTCTGCCATCCCTCTCCACTTCCTACTTTAAGCTTATCCTTCTTCATCGGCTTATCTGAATACTGTCGTTATCATCTTTCACTACTTCACCACTACGCAACTATCTAAGGTTACTGCTTTATTCTCTAATATCAATCCTCGCATGTCCTCTCATGCCATATACCCCTTCCTCTGCATATACTCGGCGCCAGCGACCTTGGAGTTCAATTATCTCGAGGTCTTCCCGGACTTGCGTCGATTACATATCAAAGGAAGCTACTCGCAAGGTTCAGAAAAAGCACTCCCACTCTACCCAATTCAGAAGGTCAAGCCTCGTCTACCTGCAGAACTCAGTCTATCGCTCGCCGTTCCAGTTCTGTCACTATCTCTGCGAGCAATGAAGGCCCGTCAAATTGCTCCACCTGTAGAAGACTTTGGATTTCAGTGCGACTTCGGACTTGTGACGATTGTCGAGTTCGCCTCGCCACACGATGTTGTCAAACTTCAGTGATACCTGCCTATACAGAGTCACTTACCGGCTGCTGCATTTGATGCTGTCAATCTTGGTCCTTAGCTGCTTATGAAATGTGTGACGATTGTCGGTTACTTTTGCTGAGCGCGAAGCGCGACGCTCATTCCTCGTTGATTGATTAATTCCTCTACGGGTTCAGCCGCTCTTATATCAGCAGCTATGCCCAGAAAGCGGGGTTTGGCCAATAGCCGACGCGTCAACGCTCAGTCACGACGCCCCACTTCGCCCTGTTGTTGAATCAAGGCCAGCTGTTTCCAAATTCCTCTCTGCACTGTCTATCCTGTGTGTTGATTCTCTCCGTTGAAGAATCTCTTTCCGCTGCCTCTTTTCCTAGCTGTTTTCTTTCTCGACTTCGAATTCCCTCCTTCATGTCTTCCTGCTTCGGCTCTGTCGGTGCTTGCCACCATGTGCGGTTCTGCTTACCTACGTCTCCGCGCTCAGCTTCGTCTGTTTCTCTTGTCCGCATCCTCTCGGAGTCGTATGTACTGCTTCTCAGTTACTGTATACCTGCAAGTATTTAGTTGTCTCCTGCCAGGTTCCTACGTAGCCTCGTGTTTCTTGTCTGTTGACCGCCATTGCCGTCCACCACATTGGCCCAAGCCCATTCTGCGAAGCACAAGCCTCCATTGACTCCGGCGTATTCAATTACTAGGTATGAGAGCTCCTGCACAGATTCCGCAGACAGTGTCGCGCGTTGAAGGGACGCCAATCCTTCTTCGCAAAAGGGGCGATAGGGAGCCAACCTGTCTGTGGTCTGTAGTATTGTGTGGCATCGATCGTAGCTTGCCTAATGTCTGGTGCTTTCTCTGTGCAGAAGGTGATACTGTTCTATCGGACGCGTCTTTGTCATTGTGGGACGTTGCAAATTATTGTCGGGGGTGACAGGAAACCCAAAGCCTGTCGGTGGCAGCTATGTTGATGTTGTTTGTTTGGGCACAGTCGTTGTGCTTCGTGTAGTGGCTCGTGGCGCGCCCGAGGTGGTGGCGATAGTATTGTCTATTGACACGTCGTTTTTGCGTCTTGCTCTCGAATATTTGGCGGTCAGAGCCTGCTCTGCAACCACACGTGGGCCCCTTTGAAAGCAGAATCAATGCCGAGAATGGCATTGTGCCCAGAAGAGCCTTTGTGGCTGCGAGCAGGCGTGTTTCGCTCGATTTAGTGCTGTTTCCAAAATTTCGTTCTCGCTGTTGTTGATGTTTACCCCGTCGTTGTTAGTATAGGGTATCGACGAATAACGCTGGATATTCGATGTCTCGGGCCAATTGGGCCTGGATTAAGTACTGCCGAAAGGGAGAGCCTGCAACTTATCAACCTCACATCGGGCACCAGCCCCTAGATCGCTTCCTCCCTTATACAAACAGACATGGAATGATAACAACAACAGTACTATCTCTTCGTTACCCGGGTTACCATATACGGTATACCGGAACCCGTGTGGTTCCAACAGAAGCGCTGTAACCACTGTCCTTTCGCGTCTTTGACACCTGGTAACTGCAGACATCCTTGGTCCTCCGGGTTCGTCAGAGGCAGAAATTTGGAACCGACAGCATGAATAAATGCTTACCCTTACCATGGTGCTGAAGACTGGCGAGATGACGCCTGCAATTTGTGTTGCTCAGCCAACTGCACGAGTCGATTGCGTCGCCATACACCAACTAGGGCAGCATGAACATGTGGAAAATGGGAGAACGCGTGCTTATCTCCCTGTGCCAAATCAAATACAGCTTTTATGTCTTTTACCCGGACGAAGCCGTTGATCTCAGAGTTGAACGCAGACTGGGCAAGTGCCATGTGGCTTGACACGATCTGCTGCCGCGATCCGTAGCCGCAATCCGTAGCCGCGATTCGTAGTTTAATTCTCGTAAGGTGTCATATTGTCACTACCGGCACGGACTGAGACTGATAAGCCTCTTAACGCATGCGCTAGTTTCGGAACAGGCCGACCACGTGTTTCGAAAAATCATTCATTCTCTGAGAATGGGGATAGAAAGAATTATGAAGCTTGCATCTGGTACAGTGTGGCTGAGGCCGGCAGAGAGGGGAGCTGAGACGGCAGAAAAGACGGATGATGGCAAAGGGCAAGGCGGGACAGCACAACAGGTTTAGATAGATCTTATGGTAAGGTAGAGAGCGGGTCGGCAGAACAAAGTGGCAGAACAAAGTGGCAGAAAATCACAGTTGAGAAAGAGCGATGGAAAGGTGATCTGAGGCGACAGATAATCCGCCCCGAAAACACAAATGTCCAACAAAAACAGGATGGGGCGGCAGAAAGGGACCAGCAGAAATAAGAAAGCGGGGCGGCAGAAAATTGGCAGAAAAAGTGGAAAGTGAGTGGACATCTGAGGCGGCAGAAAACCCACCCAAAAAACACAGAATGGCCAAAATGGGGCGGCAGAAAAGGACCCGCAGGAAATAGGGGGGAGACGGCAGAAAGACGATGCGGGACTGGTACTGCTTGCTGGCAGAACAAAAAGATGGGGCGGCAGAATCGGCAAAATGACCCCTAAGAGGTGGCAGAACGTTAGTGGAGCTGTTATGACCTTTACAGCCTGGGCAAGCTCTTGAGGACAGTGATGGTGTGTGGATTCCTGCGACTATTTATTTCTGCTACAGATACGTAGGTTTCGGTCCTGCAAAATCGTTGCAATTGTAACTGTGGCGAATTGTCGTTTCGAAAGTATAATCACTCATCCCTTTGTAGAGTTGAGCGTCATCATGTCGATGGATCAGTGTTTCCGAACGTGCGGGCTGACAACCCTATTTAAACTTTCCGATCGAGGCCTCTCGAAGTTGTGGTTAGTATATCCTCAGTGGGAGCACTGGTGGAAGAGACTGAAAGAGCAGGAGGCTTGCCAAGTGAGAGACCTAAAGCCGCGTTCGTTGCCTATGAGACATTCTACTTTTATTGTTGCCTGCCTTATCTAGCTACGTGGGTGAGCTAGGATTCAAAACGCCTCGTGGGGTTTTTCTATTACACAATACACCATCCACTGGCACTGCCCTCAGGCAGTCACTCCTCTAACCGTCCGTCTCGGCTGCGCTTTCTTAGTCCTCCTCTCCATCACCTGATCTGAAGTCCTCAGCGAAACCCCATGTTTGATTCGCACATGATTCCTGAACGCGTCCAGCGTCTCCATTCTCTGCAATCGTGGGTCATCTCGGCATTGACGGTGGTAACACCGTATAACATCGCCACGCTGGACAGCGCACCCTCGCTCTCAGAGATGCTGGTCATCGAAATGGTCATTCCTGACTGTCAGTCGGCAGTACTTGAATGTTCGTTCCTCCACGGTGAGTCTCTCGTCGTCGACACAATCTGGGCACTGGTTGCAGTCAAGGATGAGGGGGAAGGGCTTAGGTTGATATTGGTGTTCGATGTGAGGCTGAGCCTGACAGTCGGCACGGATACGATTACGTCTGACCGTTTCTCTTTTGTCGAAAAGTAAAATTATCAGGTCAATTGCCTCAATTCGAAGCGTCGTCAATTCATCATGAGTGCAATCGGCAGGTTGATGGCGTAAGATCTCGACCAGCCTAGCCCGCTCAGGGATTGACAGACTGGTGGTCGGTTCGACGTACTCTTCGTCTTCGATGCCACATGCCTGCCTGCCTCTCGATGTCCCAAGTTGAGCGATTGTAGAAATAATAACTGCGATACGCTTTGACGACTTTCTTGTCGCGCTGGTCTCGCTTGGTGTGGATTTCTTGGTCATCTGTCGGATTTTGGCTTCGTTCTCCATACCTTGTACGCGATGTTGACCTCCCTTCAACTCTTGTCGCTGTCGCTCCAAGTCCATAATTTCCGGATCGGCCGGCAGGTTCTTCAATCTTCTTCAGGTACCATATCTCTCGTTGCGCGAGGATCGCATGTGAGACTGACATGTGAGAACAATTTGTAGAGCTGCTTCTCGGTACTTTTTGGAGGAAAGTGTTCTGCAGATCGAAGTTGACTTTTTCGTTGAGGTACGCGCCGTGGCAGGTAGCGAGTTTAGGATCTTGACGCATCATCTGATCGCGGACGGAATCAAGGGCATTTCCTAGAGTCCAAGATGTCAGCATCCGTCCATAGTGATGATCACTAATCTCGTCTCACTCACAGTTGGCCGCGTTCGCCGCCGCTCTCCGAGTGAACCGGGGCGACAACGCTTCCTCAAAACCGGCATCAAGGCTTTGTCTGCGCATGTCAACTCTTAGCTTAGCATAGGTCATGGCCTCATCCGTCGATAGATTGATGCCGTGAATCGTTCGAAAAAGCGGGGGTTTCAGCATCGATTCTTTCCATCTCTGAGTTATAGACTCGACCAGATCCGGGACCTTCACCCCAAGAACTGCCGCCGCATCTGGTAGGCTCGCCGCTTCGAGGGACCGGTCGCGAAGAGCTGGTAAGATAATAATGCTCGCAACACAAAATATCAGTGTTTTTGCAGGCGTGAAGTAGAATACAGTTCTTTAACATGATTAGCCCGGGAGCATTTGTTTAAGAGCGAACTAAATTAAAGGAGGGGAAATTAGGGTGATAGGATGCGGCGGCGGTGGAAGATGCGGCATACCGCGATTACTCACGGCTTGGGCTTGTGAATTGAGGAAAGCATTCACAAACAGATCAATCTTCTTCATGAGAAGCTCCCTCGGCATTAATCTGAGAACCAAAGTTACCAAATTGAACCTTTGAGGCTTGTCAAAGCTAAACAAGAGAGGAAGTCCGCAGTGGCCACTACATTGATCAAGACGGCGTCACCATGGGCCACCTACGAGAAAATACATAAGCAAAGTCTGGGAGACGGTGACCTTGTCCTATTTGCCGAAAAGAGAGGAATATCTGGCGACCTTGTTGACATTCGCCCCTTTTTGGACCTATCTACGGAACAAATCAAGATGTTACAGTCGATTCAGCATACGAGTATTGTCACAGTGCATGAAATCTACAGCGACGAGACGAATCACGACATTGTCTACGAGCATATGCCACGATCGCTTCAAGAAGCTATTGGGAATCCGTATCTCAATCGTCAACGCCTGGCAGCAATTGTAGGACAGGTGTGCTTAGTCCTCCCACTGGCAGTGACTGTTGTCTCATAGGTTGGTAGGTAGTTGAGGCGCTGGTTTATCTTGCAGCACGGCCAACTTGGGTGCTCGCTTAGGGCAATAGTTTTAGCTCTTAGCTATGCTGTGTTTCTGTTTGAGGACCGAAACCCACTTCCTCACAGTCGCGTCGATAGGGGAAGGCTGTGAACGGCACAGGCAGGTTGTTTGTGTATGATACGTCATCTACATCGAGCTATTGAGGTTGGCTAAGGCACGACTTGGTCGTTGAGGAAACCAGAGCGCGAGCAATAAAACGATTCACTGTGAGTCACCGCTGGGTTGGAAGTGTGAGTGGGCCTTTGGGCGACAACCAAACAAACAAACAATAGCATTCTAGAAGCTGCCTATTTCGACATCTCCTTGCGATGACATCATGTACATGGATCTTGCGCGGACAGTGCTTTCAGAAGCTTCTGGAACAGGCGTTCCTGAACTTATCTCCACGCCGTCCCATGTTTTCATTTTGCTTATGTTTGAGATAGTGACCTAAATCTATGTACCCACCGCTACTGTACCTGACACCCGATGATTAATCCACAATGGCCCAGGATAGGCCATAAATGGCTGAGGTCATTGAGCACCAAAGTACTGCAAGATATATGCAATGTTCTGTAGAAGCAGGGCTGATGAGCTATGCCAGGAATAATCGGGAAATGGCTCCTTCCACATAGGACACGTTGTTTTACTGGACATTTTTGTATCCACTTTCTGATAAGATACAAAACGACCTATGCACAGCTCTTGTGAGAAAGCTGATGATGTCCCTGTGTGTAATCCACAATCAGCTCTTTACTTGCGAACATAGTGCAAAGCGCTTATACTGGCTGCCCATGAAGGTGTCCTTCTCTCGTTGGAAAGTATTGTGGAGACGTTCGCGGGTACCGTGTCAGCAAGCAGGTCCATGATTATCTCTTGATTGGAAGCGCCAGAACGACAATTTTGGAACCCGATTTCGAGTTCAACCAAGCATGAACCTGTACTGTGCATGCAGTCAGCTTTAGTGGCCCCTTTGGCTTTGCCGCCGGGCGTTATGCATTGTGTGTAGTACGTACTGCTTGCGCGGATCTGCCTCAGACCTAAGGTGCCTGGGCGAAGCTGTTCAAGCAGACCTCTGCATACGCAGCCACTCTTTGAGCACCCTTCTTCTGCGTACGCACCCTTCTGCGTACGCACCCTTCTGCGTACGCAGCCATTTTTACGCAAGTTTCTGCGTGTGCAGCTATTCTTACGCACCCTTCGGCGTACGCAGCTAGTCTTACGACAAACAATGCTTACGAAGGTCTGCTGACGCACCCTTCTGTGTACGCAGGCATTCTACGATCGATTGTACGAACGCCCGCTGGCGCAGTCCTCTGCGTCGCAGCTGTCCTAACATTTTACCCGCATGCTATCGTAATGGTCAACAGAGCCTAGGGTTGTCATTATTTCCTAAAAGAGCATCATCTTGAATTCATCGTATCTCTCGACAAACTCCACCATCTTAGTCCTAATGAAGTTGTCGTTCCATGCCTCTGTGAACATTTAGACGTCTGCCGTTGCCCATGAGCGAATGGCTAAGAAAGGGCCGACTACGAGAACAAAGGACACGGCACATATCGTTATGCCTAAGCCAGTATGTCGAGCGGCCTACACACATGCAACAGCTTCGTAGCATCATGACCGACGCTGCTGGTCAACGTGTATTGTAGTGTATTTTGTCATAGCTGTGGCTAGTTGAGATGATAATGCTGGTTTGTTGAGACGAGGGAACTTCAAGGTCGAAGTAATCTGCGTCGAATAACATCTGCTGGCTTATAGGACTCATGTAGTCGTGCTCACCATCCGGAATGACACATAGCGCCCAACATTGTCTGTTTGGCATTACATCGCAAAGACTAGGGATAGCCTGCCCCTTTCGATCACGTACCAGTCGATAATGCTTGCGGCTGGCATTCTGATGCAAGCGGGCACGAGACTACGAGGCAGTGTCGAGTCGGAGGTTGATCAAACGGATCAATGGTTTCATCAACTTCCGACAACTGTCGCATTTGGGGAGCTTCTGATATTTTGCTTTACTAATTTTCCTGTTGAGTGTTACTAAGTCTCAACAAAAAGAACCTCAAAGATAGATTACTGAGGTCTGAACATTAACAGTGGTTGGGAAAGTCAAAATCTGAAGATCTTAAAGTATAAACACATTTCATATCTGTGTGGGTGCTTTTCTGGAGACAGCTCCTTGTTGATAGAGGGTTGTAGTAATCTCATGATCCAGAGGCCGGCGAGGGTGTTTGTGTTTGTTCGTTGGGATGCACATCCTTTTCAGAAGGTCGCTTTTTGACGGGAGTGACATCGAATCATTTTGTCTCTCTAGCGAGAGATCCTCTGTAGGCTTCATACTGTCAACACAGCCAATTTGGCTTCGATTTTTGGAAAAGAAGGTGCCGTTTTTGCAGGCAGGCACAGTGCAAACGTTAGTGGTAACTTCTACAAGACTGCGATCTAAGTCAACAATTTCAGGATATCTGCCTAAGTTTATGAGGTGGCAAACAAGCCGAGCCGTCAACTTTTAAAGAGACTAACAGCTCCCAAGTAGACCATTGTCTATACCGAGCCCCAAACTAGGAGAATGGCGTCCTCTCTTCTCGCCGACTAGACATTTTCTCACAATATCATCACGGTGTCATGACTTTGACCATGGCACCTGGGGGAACCGGCTTGGGAAACCAGGCCATATTGGCCAAAATTTGACAAGCTAAGAGAGTTAAACATTGGTGCTACAATCCCATTGCCCCAGTAAGTCAAACTTGCATGTTAACTTTCAGTTAGCTTATGTAGTGATAGCTTGTTGTGGTTGGAGACCAGCCGTCCGGGAAAAGTTCTGTACTGGAGAGCCTGACAGGATTCTCTTTCCCTCGTGCCCCCGGCCTCTGCACTCACTACGCGACTCAGATTACATGCTGTCGCGAGCCGGACACTTTCATCCGCGTCTCGATCATTCCTCGCCCCGGCGCAGATGAGATGCTCAAGGCTAAACTTCTTGGATTCAAGCGCTACTTGTCGAGTATTGATGGCGATGACTTCGTCCAGGTCTTCAAAGACGTTCGTGATAGCCTCATTGATTTATTTTGCCTACAGTAATAGCGTTTCAGGCCAACGTTGCTCTGGGCATTTGAATGGATGCAGCTGAGAAAGATGTTGGGCTTGCGGCGTTCAGTGAAGACATCCTCAAGATCGAGATCAGCGGACCTGACGTCAGTGCTTCTCAGCTTCCGAGTTCCCTTTTGGGAAATCTTTTTGACTGACCTTCTTTAAATCGCGATAATACTTAAAGGCCATTGATGTCCCGGAAGTTTTCCGTGTACCCACGCCAGGTAAGTTATAGCTGGTCCACTGGAAGTAGGCATCCACCGATTGACGGGCGTGCAGGACTCACCACAGAAAGCGATATCGTCCTTGTCGAGAATATGGTTAAGGTCCGTACATGCCGTTTGAACAAATCCAATGTCGAGAACTTGGGTCATACTGGCATTGAGGATGGTTGCACCGAATGAAATCGATATGCTGTACGGCACGCTCTCTTTCTACCAGATGCTAGTCGTCAAAGTGGTCATTTTTGACCGTAGGCCGGCAGTACTTGAACATCAGAGCGACATCGTCGAGCATTACGGCGAGTCTCATTTCCCGATGCAGCTGCGTATGTTCGTCGAAGTAGTGTATCTGCCAGTGCTTGCTCCTTTACTCATAGTCCTTTTGGCTAATATTTCACTTCTGACTGATGATACCTTGTCGGTGTCCCCTCCCTCAAGTAGATAGATACCAGCTGCTTTATTATATCTCTCCATCGGCTGCATGCAAATAAAGCTTTCTTGCTAACTGGCAGTGCAACTCCTTTCGGACTTGTCGATGTGTTAATCCTCGGAAGCATGGACGATATTCGACTTGATCATGAGCGACAAGAGCGGCGCTCAACCAAGGAACTAGATCAGCTGTACCAGGGCGTTCTCTGATCTCCGTACGGCGGCGAAGCCTCCCTGCACGGTCAAAGAACCCGTATACAGCTCGACGCAAATCGGCAAAGTCCTTCATCACACCAAGTCTAACATGCTTGTAGGTCATCTCGACAGGTATTTTCAGCGTGGAAGCCGCATCAATTCTCCCGTGATCGCTCTTTCGAAGCCCTGGCCGAGTTGATGATACGTGGTCTCGACGAAGTCGGCTGTTTCGCTCGGGTGCGCTCTGAGAGGCATCGACGGTATGAGTAGAATCCTTCACTAGTTATAGCCTTGTTAGTCAAATCGCAGTGTTACAACGCGCTACTCACCTTTGTAGGTGCCGAGATAGATCACTTCGTCGTCGGTTCGTTTCTTGGCTGGCTGGCAACCTACCGCCGTCAAAGATGCCGCATTCTGCTCAACCATCCTAGGTGATCGTCGTCTCGCCTTTCGAGATGGCTCAGAAAATACAGCTGGTGAGATCGAACCACCAAATGTGGGGTACCTAGCTTCGTACTGAGACGAGCATTCATTCATTGTGAAGATGTGGGCGCGTATGGTAGACAATGGGCTTTCAAGGCTTTTGCCTTACTGAGGCCTGGGGCAAACACATGCTAGATCGGCGAATATAACACTTGGATGACGCTAGGCGGCATAGACCCTGGTCCCTGCCTGATAAAAGACGGGACGCGTCGACGTGTCAAGCCATCCTCAATTTTCTGATTACTCACCAGAACAGCAGTCGTCGGGGTTAGCGACACAACAAATCGAACACCAGCTGCCGGCTTATGTGTAACGACACACCCCATATCATAGCTTTCAGCAAAGATAAGTATTAGATTTAGAACAAGGACGCCCTGGAGGGAGGATGCGTGTCTAGGTGAAAAGCTACGAGAATGGGTTTGAATAGGAACCAAGGCTGCAAGGAAAGGAACGACTATAGGTTTACACCAGGTATCAGATCAACCAAGGTGTTACAGCAGACAGTAACTGCTGGTTAAGTTCGTGGAAAAAAGGGTGTTTTTTTCGCCGATGACTCAGGCCGTTAGTTGGGGCCCATAAAGGTCAAGCGTATCAGATCAACGTAGTATGGTAGGAAAACAAGACCTGACATTGATCAAATGCGATCCCTTCGAAACCCTCAACCCTGATCAAACCGTGCCGGGACAACCTAGCGGCCCACTGGTACCCCACCAGTGCTGTTGTCAACTAGCCCACAAGATTTGGAAATTACTCAGATGTACTGTAATTGTCCAGCAAACTCTCAATACCGAAGTTTCCCCTGCTGATGGAAATGCACAAGAAGATCATAAGCAAGCGAGCCTATTCTTTTAACGAGCGACTTTGCTTCATCCTGGTCTAGCAGATCCCCGTGTTCGGCAAATAGTTCAAGGATGACGTCCCGGAAGCCCCGATCAGTGTCAATAGTAGAGGTGTAAGCCTCGCTAGCAGCATCGAGAAAATCTCTGGCATCCCATGCTGTTTTAGCAGCAGTCCTGAATTTAGTCACGGCAAGGTCTTTTAGACCGCCAATGGCATACTTTTCTGCAATCGCGTACACTTTGGCGTGGAGAAAAAGACCTGTGGGGTCCGTACAATTGTTTTGCTGCTCCGTCAATTGTGAGCGGTTGTTTGAGTCGAGAGATTGTTGATAGTCGAGACGACAAAAATATTGGATCATCATATCTACAACGTAGGGTTCGTCGTCAGGAAGGGAAATAACGCCATCGGAAGCTTCCTGTGCAGCAGCTAACGTTAGCAATAATGGCATCGCACAGAGACGGAGACGTGAGTACTTTGAAAGGACTACGGCATGCAGCAGCTAAGAATTCGGAGCGAGGACAGACGATAGCGCGGTGGACTTGATAGCTCTTGACAGCAGAGGATATAGTCAGATCAGAGTAGCTTCCAGTAGAATAGAGGCTGCTATAGAGTTAGAATGACATCGCATGGGAATACAGTCGGGGTGGGGGGGGTGCTTGCGTCTCGAGAGACTCATAGAGGTCTCTCTGTGGCCGACTAGGAGGCGCCACCGTGGGCTTCTTGGTTGGCATGAAGGCGAAGAGAGGGGCAGGCGCTGGTGGGGTGGGCAGTGGGGGTGGAAAGAGCTCTGGGAAGGCAGCCCGGGCGGAGTAGGAAGACCCAAATATGGAATCCTTTTGGAGGGATCGTAAGATGGTGATTAAGCGTTCGGTTGAGAAGCCAGGGACCCATGGACTGCGTTGACGAACGAGGGATGTTATAGCCTTCCGCTGACGTATTTGAGCATTGTTGGACTCGGAAAAGATGGCCCTGCAGTCCGCTCTTCCGGTGGACTCTAAGTCTTTCAGACCTGGAGGGTTCTGCATACACGCAAAAGGTCTTGTTAGCTGGGCGTAGCATCTGAAGCGCCTTAAGTCAAACTGAAAAGGTGACGAAAGAGATGTTTCAGAGCTGGGTTTCTGAGACAGGGAACAGTAGCTGAGAACTCTTGGGTGTTTCACGTGAGGTGTGACAGAGGACAAGGCAAACAAGGAAGTTATTAAGAACAATTTGATATTAAAGCCACTTATTTGTATCTGTAAAGGGCACTTCCCAGGCTTGCTAAATCAAGGTGTGCCGTAAATTAAATAGTTCGAAACGAAGCAGGGAATATACAAGCTGCAGTAATGGGAAGCTGGACCCGGATTGCGCCTGAGTTTTCCGGTATGCCGTAGCATTGTGGTGGTGACTAGAAAGCAGCAAGAGAGCTGCGTTCCCAACTCGTACCTGGGCCGTTGTGCGGAGAAATAGGACCGGTGTACCGGGAACCAGCGCGATCTTGAAGCCTAAACGAGAATGTCCATTGGTCGATGGTAGAGCAGGTTCTCTTCAATCATAAGGCATCGTCGTCATGAAGATGTTGCGACGGTGACAGGTCATCGAGTTGTTTGTCTGACGTCTCCGGTCTAAACACCGTGGAGTGGGTAGTCGAACTGTGGCAGGAATTTTCCTACGACGGGATTCGGAAAGAGTGTTCTAGTATGGTTCTATCGGTATGCTTCGGTAGGAAGAGCCTATGGTTCCCGCGGACTCGTGAACGCATGGGTCTGGCTATCGCTCACTGTCACCTTAGGCTCGGTTATCTCGGAATCAGACTTCGGTGTCTCGGGTTGAGGTTCGAGTGTGACAGGCACAGGCTCGGGCTCTTGAGTACGGTTTATTCGGAGTCGTCGCGAGGAAGGCGTTGAGCGGGTCCCCCATCCGAGACGGGCGTTGGTCAAGCCTTCTGAAGAGGCGCTTTTGGGACTTTGGCGGCCTCCGTTATCACGAGTGTGTGGCCTCTCATCTTCGGCACCGATCGGACGCAGCTCAAGTCTCTGTCGGCGTGGTCTAGGGATCGATTCCTCGTCGGGAATGAAAATTTGCGAGCGTTTTACAGGTTTTGAGGGGCTCTGGGCTGCTAATTGGCGTGCTCTTTCTCTAAACTTCACGAACTTATCTTCGTTCAAGCCAAGGATGTCCTCCAGCTTCTCCACAATAACATCGGGGCGATCGAGGAATGTTTCGTCGTCGCCGCTACTGTCATCTTCTGAAGGATACTCTGCAGTTCTGATTTGAACGTCGTAGAATGCAGCGAGGTACGCTAACACCGACCGGTGTCGATTCGTTTGAGGGTCCCTCAAGGAATAAAACTCGTTTGCGTTTCGGGGAAATCGTGAAAGTTCGGGTTCGAGTATGCCTTGTTCAGGGCGATACACCACGACAGGACGGATGGGGAGAGTTGGATTCTTCAACGCGTTATTCCGCATGTAGGCATGTGATTGACGGATCTGGGCTTCAAGACGCTGGTTCTGAGCTTCGAGGCGCTGGTTCTGGGCTTCGAGGCGCTGCGTCTGGTCTTCGAGGCGCTGCGTCTGGTCTTCGAGGCGCTGCGTCTGGTCTTCGAGGCGCTGCGTCTGGGCCTTGACGAAACCGATGTCGCTTTTGAGTTCTTGCCGCACGAGGTCGATAGAACATCGAACAGATGTGAACTCGACTTTCAGCTGGTGGTCCTGGACATTGCGCAAGTCGATATAATCGTCATGCGAGAGTAGCTGAGGATGCTGCTCGTGAGACCAAGAGAGAGGAGAGGGTGATGTCATGGCGACGGTGGTAGTGGAAACGACCATGTGGTGATTGGGGATTCTCGGTCTTCAGGTTATGACAAAGTTGATCGCTAAGGGTCTAGGCAATCGGTTGGGGGAGGGGAGGCCAGTACTTATGCGGCTCGTCGCCCAATAACTGGTGGGGCAAACTTAGACATTGATTGGCTCGTAGTCGGAAGACGGACCTCCTGGACAGACCAAGCGCACTGCCTCCATGAGTCAGCGAAAGCGCACTGGTCAATCACGTGACACTCAATTTGGTCTGTGACCGACGTGCTGGCTAACGTGAGGGATAGATAATTACTGCGTCCTTCGTGGGAGATGTGACGAGCACTGCGGCTAAGGTAGGACAAGCAGCAGCACTGCCGGCGCTCACCTATATCCCCAATCACCTAAAAGCAGGATTTGGCTGCGGTATGGAAAATAGCTTCCGAAGGCGTTTGTGGGTCAAGGCGCAGGATGGTCTCTATCGTACGTAAGTAACCGACCCCAGTGGCGCGCTATCCTGATATCCCTATGGTTCGGAGGAGTGACCGTCGACCACGCTCAACGCGTCACCCGCGGCACTGTTGGACAGCGCCAGATCGGCCGATCAGCTCCCGCGAGCGCTCGGCGCCTACTTGGCCATCTATGCATATCCCGCTGGTCATCCTGACTAACCGTCAACTTTCTTACTTTCTTGCTTCCTTGCATTGATTGGTCGAACCGCATGCCAGGTATTTGGACTAGGGCCGGAGCCAGCCCGGCCTTATGACCTCACCGACATTGCTGAGGCCCCATTTTCGCCAAGGGCGGTGTAGGCCCAATAGGGGCTCCCAGATCTAGGATCCATCAGAGTCATCCAATTACACGTCAAGCCCACGTGTAGCCACTAGAATAGCATCAGGAAATCTCACCTGTCCTTAGCGTATCATCGACGAAGCAGGGAACATTGGCCTAGCTGCATTTGAGGCAGGCCATAAAGTCGCCCTTGAAGCGCGATATAAACATTGTTCGTTGCAGCAGGGTAGCACAAATTTTGCTTCGTATCCGCAATTGTTCGTGCAACAAATGCGCAGTAAGAGCTGAGTGATTTTCACTTCAACAGTCTCTGAAAGCAAAAATTCACGAATCCGTTGAGATCATAAAAGGACATAATTGAAGTTGTAATATGAAACTACTCTGTGCTAAAAACTCGTTCTTAATTGCATTACAAGCAAAAAGAATTACCTGCCGGTCGAAATCAGTGCTCTCTAACAACATCTCTAGGGCCATATTTCCGAATTTCCGGCCATTCGTCCTCTTAATGTCTAGGACGTCGGGTTAAGTTGCAAAGATCCGAGCTCGTCCATATTCTGCAAGCACTAAAACGCAATTGAGGCACAACAAGGTCCTTTCTCTTGCCAAGGATCATATCAGAAGTCTTGGTAGAGGTTGGCTTACGCGGGCAACAGCTCAGTACATGCTCGGTCTGCGGCAGCGATTCCCTCGATTATTGTACCTTTGAGCATCTCTTCATAGTGATTGCTTGCAACTGGCGTTTTGTGACGCGTGCTGACCGCCCACAATAAGGGCGGCCTGCCGAGTAAACGTCAATTGCACGTAAGGAGGGCTTCCTTCAATTTCGACGCGACTTTCTTTGATGGACTCATGTCCCACGCCGCCCCCGATCCAGTTGCCATTTGCCCCGGTTGGCAGAAATATAGTTATATGACGAGCTGTGATTCATTGGTTGATTTCCACTGAAGCAGGATTCTGACATGTACAATGTTGTGCTTTTCCAGAGTCTTGAAAAGCAAGGACCTGGTCCAATTTCTGGAAAATGGGACAGATCTCGAGAAGCAGGAAACAGACGTCAATCTAGAAAGGGAACAGATGTCAAGTAGCATAAAACAGACGCTGATTTTACCTTAAGAAGCAGGGAACAGACCTTATTCTGGAAATGGGGCAGATCTCAAGAAGCACGAAATGAACCCTGTTCCGGGGCTCCGGAAGCCGACCGCAAAGGTGAGAGTGGTTGAGCAGGTCAGCTACCAAAAGGATAATGCGACGGTCTAAGGCGGAGGAGCTTCATCTTGTCTATGTTGACAACGAAGGACATGAGAAGGCTGTGTTGAATCCCGGCTCGGTGATAGGAACGTGAGGCCGATGCTAATACCGTGGAGACAGCCTCGACCAATGAGTCGCTCCGCTTTACACTGCTGAAATCCTCAAAGGGCGCGGCGTCCGTTTCGGTCTCACACTCATCACTGACAATGGAAGTGATGTGATCTTCCTTCTTGACTACGAGTTGTGTTCAGGGCGGCGGTATATAATTTTATCTTGGCTTATTCTCGTGATTGCGGGTTAAGGAGTCGTCCTAAGTCTTCCTTACCTGAATGGGCTTTCTATATTTATATCGAGATCGCCACGCTCAAGAAACAGTGCCGTGGATCTTAAAGGCATGATTTTGAAGGTGCATCTTGTGTTCAAGCGGCATCTTACAAACCTTACACTCTGTCTTGTCATTGGCCTTCATCTTGGACAAGTGCTTACGTTTGAAGTGCTTGGTCAGGTCGGTGGAAGAGTGGAACTCTTGGATGAGATCATCCACCCGAGGATCATCCGGGGGGAGACTATGGGCCTGGCCAATGCATACAAAGCATCTTCTTGGCCTGTCCGTCTTGTTTCTGGCATAAACAGATAGGGTAGCAAGATGAAGGAGGTTGCGTTCCGAGCCAGTGGAAGGCGTTTTAGAGACTGAGTCCTTTGATAGAGGCCGGGGCCGGCGCATGGTGCAGCCTTCCTGAACGAGACAGTACGCTGATACTGCATCGATGGCATTGTCTCTCCGTTTGTATTGGTCTTCAAGTGTGGCGATGAGCGGAGCAGTAAGCGCTGCGAGCAAGCGCTTTTGTGCCGGTCCCTGTGGACGGCAGGTGTCCGCCATCGCAGGCTTGGAAAAGCTATCGCCTTGTAGTTGGCGCTCAATGTCGTCAACGGCCTGATTGTCAGTCCATTCGTGGATGATGCTCTGCTTGAGCTCTCTCCTAAGCCTCTGCTTTTCGTTATTTATCTCTCGCCTGGCATCCTTGTACGCTTCAGAGCCTCGAGGTAGTCGTCGAAGGGCTGTCTTCAATCTTCGGATTGTAGGATGAGTGGCGATGGATGCAGACTGCTCCTGCGTGAGGTCGGTTGGCCGACGCCTGCTGATGGAGTGGCCAATGCTGCCAGACTGCTTGATCAGCGCCTGTTGCGGCCTTTGGCCGCGGAGGATGCCCCAAAGATCGGCGCCAATTTCACGTCCAAGATAGTGATGTCGAAACGGTTCGGAGCTGGCGTGACCCAAGACCAGGTTTCGGAGCGCCTCGCTGACATCGGCTATAGCTGGGGGTTAGCATTGTTCACCGGGGGGAAGGACACAACACAAACCGCTTTGATCAAATCCGTTCGCTGCATTATAGCGCAAGCTGTAAAGTATGGTGGAGTATTCCAATCCCATAAGCTCACCGATTCTCTTGAACCAGGCCCCCATCATGGCCTCGGAAATGGGTTCGTTAGTGGATAGTACATAACCTTCGGTTCCTAAAACAGCGCGACGGAAAATGTAGGTGTCATTCAAGTCCTCCCGTAGCGGCAAAGGCAACTCGAGCTCGCCGGGGCAAATGTCGAGCTTTTTCAGCTGGTCCGGTGAGATAAGGCTGCCTGCACGAAATGCCTGGTGGCGGAAGAGAATGCCCAGAAGAAACACGTGTGGGCTGAGCAGTAAGGAGGGATCGAACATAGTTTCAGGTATTGGATAGGTATTCCTGGAGACGCGTTAGCTCTTGACACTTGCAGAGGACTAGCACCGGCTTCATACTGAGCTTTAGCACCCAGGTATTCCTTTGTGAACTTCGGAGTGAACCGAATGAGAAGCTTATGTGGTCCTCCTTGTGGATCTCTCGCTAGAACGACGCGTATGTCCCTGAAACGAAGCCTCGCGATAGCTCTGCGACGGGCGCCAGCAGGAGCAACCAACAGGACAAAGAGTACAGCAAGGATGCGCACTTCTCCCACCTCAAACATCTTTCGTGTTGTGCTTAGCGTTTCTTCGATGTGCTGCTTCAGTTGGTCGATTGTCATAATACGGTTGGCCCGCGCCTGGTCGTTTAGGCCGTGCTTCTCGGCCAGCCTTCTAATAACCTGATCTCGTCAGCAAAAGCGGTGGTGTCGACTCAAAACGCCTGCATACCTTGCGCATGCTGCGACCCAGCTTAGAGGCTATTCTCTCACCCATAGCCCTCTCAAACACAAGTCTGAAGATCTTCCAGTATGTCCCTAATGAGCTTTTTTTCTTGATACCGTTCCTCTTCCTCCCGTCTTTGCCAACTTTCTGGCTGAGGTACCAATCGAAGAAGTTATAGAGGAGTTTGATCGAGAGCGTCTCGTAGCAATGTCGAGGGTCGCGGTTGAGGACTTCGCAATATCTATGGTTCAGGGCGTTAGCTACGGCAATGTCAAAGGCAAGCCCACGTCGTCCTTACAAGCGCCACTGCTCCTCAACATTATCTAGTAATGCCGTTGTCGAAGGACTGTAATCTTGACCCTCGAATTCGCTTTCGTTCATTTCCTCCACCGCCCTCCGCCAGTAGTCGGGCGGGTGGAGATTCCCACCAAACAACATGATCTGGTCTTCGACGTCAAGTTCGGCTTCCTCGTCGAGGTCTTCGATGTCCGTCGCGTCGGTGCTCGGGCCATCTTCATCTTCGTTTACGTCAAAGACGTCCTCGTTGGCATTGGAGGTGTCATCACTGAGGTCGTCATCGCTAGGCGAAAAGGAATCGTCCGAGTTGGAGGCGTCGACATGACAACGCTGGCGGGGTGGCATGGTGATGGAAGAGGTGCAAGATTCGTTGGGGAGGGGGAGACACAAAGAGCTGACTGCTTCGCGGCGAGCGTTCGTCGGGAAAGGAGGGATGATGAAGGATGCAAACAAGATGCATTGTTGGGAAGCAGCAGTCGTGGATTATGTACCCCCAGTGCGTAAGCCATTTTTGGAGCTGTGATGAGAGCCAAACGAAAACAGCAGCCTCGGGAAACATTGGCATGGAAGAGTCAAACGGTACCTTGGATGATACCCCGCGGTACATGCCCCACCTGGGACTGGGCCTGGATCGCTGGGTGGGTCGGCCCTCCTGGCTAAAAGCGGCGTCAGGTTTTTGGCAGATATCCCGCCGAATGTGGAGGCAGAACCTGCCGAAATAGGCGGCAAAGAAGCCGTTTCATTCTTTAAGAGAGTATAGTTATAGTTACTTTTACAGCGTTATTATTATCTTAATTACCCCTTATATTAAGATCTACTAGTAGTATAAGAAATAATACTAGTAGTAACCATAGTAGTATTAGTAGGATATTAAACTACGCCTTTATATATAAGCCTAATAAGGCTAGCCTATCAGCGCTATTATTAGTAATCTTAGTGTAAATAGTAAGAACGTCTATATCTTTATTAATATTCTACTTAATTAAAAAAGCCTTTTTATACTTAGTAACTAGCTTATTAATATACTACCTAATTACTTAAAGATCTATATCCCTAATATTATTTATAAGTTGATTAATAGATTTATCAAAGTAGGAGTTCTTATTTAATATAACATCTTGTATTATAAAGACCTCTTTATGTGATAGTAACTATATCCTATATAAGTTACTTAACGTATATCTAATTAAGTAACCTATCTATACTCTTAAGGTAAGCTTTTATTAGTAATCGCGAAGTCGCTGCTTCCCCCTCCGGTTTAGCGGCACCTCCCGATCGGGCATGGCGCCCTCGCCGCTTCGCACGTGCACCCCTGTCCCTGCCAATTGACGCCGCCCATAAATACGGCGTACCATCTACCTTTCTTCGCGATATTTCCACTACAGCATCGTTCCTTCGCTTACCTACTTCTCATATATCGTCCCCCTGTTCAAAGGAAATGTGAACCGGTTTCCTACATTATTGCCTCGATTTGGTCGCGCCATCATTTCGTCTGATGATGTTCCTTCGTCAATTTGCCTCAAACAAACGAGGCGTCTTCTCCAGCCCTTTCTGGCCAAGGTTTGAATCCCAACCCGGATCTCAATACGATGACCGTTTTCTAACAGTGAAGTAGGCCTTGATTATTGGAAGACACAAGGACCAAACGGAGTGTATGCACATGAGAAAGGGTAGAATGAAGGGCACCATCATGCGCTGCACTGTGTTCTGTGTGGCGACTGCCTCTTGAGTTCCCAAATCCTGCTTGCTTTGGTTTCTTGGACTTATTTCACCCGGTGGAATAGACCCGCTGCCAATACTCATACCCTATCTCCTTGATCACCAGGCGGCGACTTGGTGATGCAAGGGGCATGATGAGGCAATTTCGCCTGGCTCTCAGAGCCTAGACTACTATTCATCACATCACCCCTCGCAGGCTGGTCAGTCACATTCGGACCGACTGTCGCGGTGCGGGCGTCGAATACCCGATTCAGGTTACGCTTTGGATGACAATGGCTGTGGCATAACAGGCTTCGTTAGTGTCTGCCTTACGGTTCCGCCTGGTTAATGTCCCTGCCGTCCTACATGTGACGTCTCGGGCAAATGGAATGGCGGCTCAGACGGAGATGTAGCCTACTTGATCCTCATGATGACACCGCGCGCTGCAGGAGTCATCTCCAAACCCTTGCTAACTTAACGGCTACTCTGAGAACTATTGATTGATGCATACGGGACGTAGGGAAGCCTGTCTCGGGTTAACCGGCATGTATGGAGATAAGAACTCCTAGCGAATCTGATTGGTAACAATACGACAACAGCTGAGAAGAGCGGTGTAACAAGTCTGCTTGGTTTGTTAGGATGCAATACAAGCTGTCAGGGGTTAGGAACAGATCTTGGCGTGTTAGGCGGTTCTTATCTTTAGAGACCACTGTAGCAGCTAGCAATTTGCACTTGTCAAAGCGTATCAACTACTTAAACGACTACTGTAGCCTGTTAGACTTTGATGTTTTCATCTATTGTATATATCCTATATTTTCAAACGTTAGATCAACAATGTCTATCAATCTTAATAACATTTCGTTTTACTTGCCTCCAGCACCAGCTGTACGTCAGTCGGCAACCAAAGATGCCGAAAAACAGGGTCTTGGTCTGTCTCGTTCAGTCACAGAAAGAACTGCAATACCTTCCTCACGCAAATCGTTGATCTCAGGCAATAAGACCACAATCTACAGCGACGATCACCTTACCTCGTCTTCTCAATTCCATCTAGAGACAACGATTAACAAGATGCTTGTTTCAAACGACATATCCCCTCTGTTGGCTGAATTTTGCCCACTTTGGATCGATATGAGCGCCACCCCACCTAAGGAGTCTGTGGCGGACATAACACCACAAGAGAAATCGCTTGAGCTGGTGGCTTGGTCTCCCAACCAGGCACCGATATCGTTCTCCTCTCCATCCAGAGGCTCCGCTGTTGCATCGTTGACCTTGTGCTCAAACCCTCAAGTTGTTGAGAACACGACCGATCCGACTTTGCCGCGGAGTTTGACCGACACCACATCAGAGGTCAACTTTGAGACCACTAGTGAAGGAAACACTTCGTCCTGCATTAGGCAACAACGAGAGCTTCAAGCGGTCAGCGATGACTCTCTGGCTTGGCTACAAATCTATCAAGCCACGTCAGCACACTGCGCAGAAGCCCAAGACGCTTCAGATTCTTCGATCCTCAGAAAAGGACATTGCGACTCGATGCCGTGTCCAAGTTCGACCGAATCTGAACCACTGTCCTCTCCTACAGAAACCCTACCACAACAAGATATGCCCCATGATGCTCAGTCCCCCACGCGTCAATTTCCCCCAGCACTGGAAATCCTCGATACAACGACGAACATCTGTGCCAGGCAGAGCAATCGAGGCTTTACCGACACGCCCGAGCTGCAAACTACATATCCGCCACATCCCTCTGGCCATCAGTCATCTTTAGTGGACCAAATGCATGTTGTTGGTATCGAGACGGTGGCCATAGGTGTTTCTCCTATGCCATCCCCTCCAGTCCGTCGCACAACGCGCAAAAGACGGCTTCCGGCAGGCGCTTATATTGAATCCAACTCCGACCTGGAGTCCGGTGACGAAGATACCGCTGAATGGGACAAAGACGACAACAGTGTTTACCAACGGGATGAACCAAAAAGTGAGCGCCGTAAAAGAATTTCTCTTCTAGAGACTGTCGGCACTAGCAGGGTTCTCAGATCACGAGAAGCGTTATCTCAACCATCATCAGGGACAAAGCGAAGGTCAAAGCGGGTTTCAAGACATTCGGAGTCAAATGGAATCATGAGTCCGCCGGTGTCCCGCGCTTCTTCCGACAATGAGCCAGATGCCGAGTTTCTCTTCGGGAGGTTTGATGAATGGCCTCTCAAGAATGCAGTCCTTAAGCGCATCGTCGATGGCAGTACAACAACATTCCAACTGCAATGGGAGCAATTATCAGCGGAACTGCAACCACGACACCATGCCTCAGCAATTCGATGCTCGAGTTCCGGGCCAAAAAGACCTAGGTCTACAAAGCGACCTCCCACGCCCAGAAGCCCCTTCTCAGAAGATGAGAATGAACTATTGTATCAACTAAAGGGACAGACCCTTTCGTGGAAGGACATCCACAGCCGTTTTTCGGATTCCTTTCCTGGTCGATCTCTTGGAACGCTGCAAGTACACTTCTCTCCGAAGCTGAAGAAGCCAAAATGAGAGAATGGGGATTTCTTTGTTCAAAATTATAGTTCAATGAATACGACCTAACACGCAGTATATTTAGTACTATTTTCTTTATTATAAGAAAAATGTTATCTTTCAATCGCATAACCTAATTGCTTAGGCTTTATGTTACAACTTCAGTGTGTTTAGTGTTCGGAATATGTAATTAGTTTCAGCTGTAATCTGTAACTGAAGCCTTGAACTCTCCTATTTCAATTATGTTCTAGAGTGAGTCCCTCTAGCTCGCTTTGAATTGGACCCAGAACGGTCCCAATTGGGTTTCCAAGTGAGCAGCCAGGCGCATAGACCCAGCTTGTATTTATATTCGGTACAGCCCATACTGGTAACCGAAACCAAAGGGAAGTGAACACTGGGTAAGAGTTTACTGTGAGGACACGGGCCAGTGATCGCTTTGCTCACAAAACAGGAGACCGCTAGGGTACCTACCTTGTCAACTTGGCATCCGCCAACTTGGCAGACCGCAAAACAACTCAATGAGAGGACATGGTCAGGGAAATGGATGTTTGGCATGTACAAATCATGAGGCATAGGCATGATAGGAGGCATCTCATAATGATAGAATGTGGATTGCTCACACAGTTTAAGTCAAAAGTTCTCTCTCCCAGATTTGCGCTAGACAGGGGGCAGATCAGTGTCAATCGTCTCACTCTTGACTGGACAGCGCTACAGCTGATCAGTTTGGATCAGACCCTTGTCAGCTGGCCAGCTGCCTTCCTGTTGGCCTCCTGTTGGCTTCGTCCGTGTCGGCTGCATATCTCATGCCAAACGTGGCCTGATTTCTGCCTTGCTTTGACATAGCGGCGCTAAATAACAGCTCAGCTGATCAGTTGCTCCGGACCAGACCCTTGTCAGCCGGCCATTTGCCTATCGCTGCCTTCCTGTTGGCCTCCTGTGCTGCTACTTTGTTGGTCGATTGGTCGGTCTTGTTGGTAATCTTGTTGGCTAAAGCAGACGGTGATCAATCGTATACTTGACAAGGAGGTTGTGTGAGGGTAGTTCACTAATGAAGGATACTAAGAGTTACTCGTAAGTAAATCACGAAGTTGATTGCTGAAGAGCTATGGAAGTCTGTCCTTGAGTGCGTCCAAGTCCATACTATACAAGTCCTGTTGTGCTCTTTCCGGGTAGCCATGATCGGTCCTTATTGGGTGGTGAGCGCTCATTGCCTAATCTTATCTACGTGACTTCGTACTATAGTTCTTCCGTTCCGCCGGCAGTCTTCCTTGTTTCCTGTGTTGGCTGCTTATAATTGATTGGTAACCACCAGGTGCCTTGTGGGGCGTCCCCTGGTCCTGTTATGTCCAACGGGTCGTAACAAAGAGTTCCAGTGGGGGGCTTCCGGTCCCCGTATTTCCCTGGGCCCAAGCCAGTCGATGAAAGGGTGTCCCTTTGGGTGCCAGATAGTCTCCTACAGTGCGACAGCCAGGAGAAAAACGCAGCAGATGAGTATTGGCGAACGCCGCTTTACTTTGCGCTATGGTCTCCGTTGGCGAGAGATGAAACCGTAAAGAAAGTGATTAGTATGGGTGTCGATGTTTTGAAGATGTTTGATGAAACAAGGTCAGATCTCGGCTTGAGGTCTGTGTTGCAAGCTAATGGAGATATGAAATGTATTGATAAATGTACTTAATCGAAAAGATATTTGTTTCCCTATTTGGCGTGAGAACGCCGGCGTAGGCGCTCTGGAGACCCACATCACGAGGTCAATCGGGATCTTCTAATAGTGTTGGGCCTGTGGTGTGTCTCCCGAAGCACACGCCGGGGTGCTACTGGTAGGTCAATTGGATGCGGGATTCTCTAATAGTAACTGTTCGTGGTGTGGGTCCTCCGGAAGCGCCTGCGCCGGGGTACTACTATTAGAGACCCCCGTTCTGAATCCTAGTAACTGGCGCCGAGGCAGGCCGTGTGTGGGTCTCCGGAAGCGCCTGCGTATCAGAGGATCCCGTATGTGGGTCTCCGGTGCCGGCGATAGAGGATCCATACGCAGGCGCTTCCGGAGACCCACAAAACAGCCGGCCTCAGATAACAGTATTGGAAGCGCGGGCGCCGGCGTCTCGGAGGACTTATTCCTAGCTGTTCAATGAACCTACGGCATCGCAAGGTCAACCGGCATCTTCCCGGGCAATCCCTTCGACACATCGTCTCTCAGCTCTAAGTGGTATGCAGACCCATCCCGTGACATCTGGTCTGGCCCGTCTGGCCCGTCTGTGTTGATATGGTATGGCAAGGCCATCCGATGGTATTTCTCTCCGACGACCCGATATTTTGCTTTGCTGAGTGGTGCGCTTATTGGTAGATGGAAAGACGCTGTGCACCAAAAGGGAAGGAAGCGAAGAACTCAAGCCAGATATCCTTTAATTTTCTCATTGTCTATTAACGTGTACTTATTCTGTGTTGATGCCTCCGGCCCTGTCTCCACCTTAAAATATCACCAGAAGGCCGCCACCGGCACAGAGGACACTCATGTATTGTCCCTGTGAAACAACCAGTACAAATTACATGGCCACACTCAGATCTAAGTGGATGCCGAGGCACCTCTAAACAAATTGGACAATTGTTCTTATAGGCGCGTGAAGCCTTTTGCCGCCCGCAGAGTAAGTGAGTAATGCATCTAAAATGATGCCGCGACGCGCAACCATGACAAAGGTTAGGAACAGCCTTACCGTGTCAGTTAAGATCTTTCCCTCAGGGATGCTAGCAACTTACACAATTGCAGTAGGGCAAACAAAACAAAGTTTCGCTAGGACGGATGACTGTGTTGCAGAAACAGCAAATCCTTTGAGAGTCTCTAGACTTCCGAGGTTGCAATTGTGTTGGATGAATGGTAGTGCCGATTTCTAAAGTGGGCGCCGCTTGAGAGTTTTCCAGACCAGAGCCACGAGGCAGAGCAATCTCATCAGCAGTGAGATCAATGAAATGTGCTGCGGGTGTGTGGCCGACAGCATTGTCTTGGGGACGCAGGTTGTTGTTGATAGTGGTGGAGGGCTCATCCCCGGTAAGATCAATGATAGTGGTGGAGGGTTCATCCTCGGTCAGGTTGATGATGTTGTTGATGCCGATCGTCTCAGTGTTGCCACTATTGAGGTGGACACAACGGAAGCGACTAGTAGCATGCCGTGCGCGTTTAAGGTGTGATGAGGAAGGCATTGATTGCCAAGTGTAAACAGGATGCTTACTAAACAAGAGAACATGAGAAAATGCTTTGTAGTTCAGACCTGGCATTTACTGACAACAGCCAGTGATATAAGCTTTATAAAGACCTCCATCTTGTCCTGAATCAGCTACGCTACGCCTTGCCGGGTGTTCGCTTGGTTCCTCATGTGCTGGTGTCATGGCCGTCACATTGGCCTTCAATTCGCGGGCTGTCTCGCTAGTCGCCTTCTTGTTGGTGGCCCACCTTGATGGCTGTCTCGTTGGCTATCTCGCTGGCTATTGCAACCAGCAATATGCCCAGCAAATCGCATCGAGGAAGCCAGCCAGTGATATGAGAACCATGCAACATGGCTGCAGCTTGACCTATCGAGGCATTTACTGCAACGCAATCCTGGACTCTGGTTGGGGAGAAGACGGCACCATAGCAACGTCACTGTTTCATCAGCAAAGCGCCCTATTAGTATACTCATCAGTCAACCTTGTTGGCCGCATGACGCCGGCCAACTGTGGTCTGATGATTGCTTCAGTCTGCCCTAGAAGCGTCACCGATGGCTCAGCTGACTGGCCCCTTGACCGCTTGTTGATAACCTGCTGGTTTCTTGTTGGCCTCCCATGTTGGCTGCATGACGCCGGCCAACTGTGGTCTGATGATTGCTTCAGTCCGCCTCAGAAGAGTCACTAATGTCCCATCTGATTGGTTTATTGCCTATCTATTGGTTAGATGTTAGGGGTTTGTTGTTTGTGGCTTCTCGGCCTCCCAATGACGATGTGTTGACACCCTGTTAATCGGACTCACCAGTAGCGGTCAGTTCCACGGGCGTATACTATATAGCCTGCTATTCTTTACAGTTGTAGACAAGCCAGCCGAAGAACCCTCCAACTCACTTCTCTAACCACCCTCCATTTGTTGTTCAGCTTACTAAGTTTGCCGTCATGAAAACCCGATCTGGTCACGACACGGAAAACCCCATCGGACGTGTCAAAGGTCTTGCTGCGAAGACACAGGGAAATCTATACAAGACACACCGCAAGATCACGAAATCACGGCAAAAGGAAGGCTCTGAACCTGTTCAAAACCCCCCAACGTCACCACTCCCTACTTGCAGCAAAGTTGCTCCGTCTAACGCTGCCGGCAAAGTCGTCACCGGAGCCTTTCCAACGCCGTCAGCCGAAGTAACAACGACGGCACCAAAGCGCCAAGATTGTTCTGAATCTGTTCAAAACCCCGGCCAAGTCTTCACCAGAGCCTCTTTCATGCCGCCAGACCTTAAAGAATTCCACCTCCAACTTGATCTGCTTAAGGAGAGTAAGTATTTATAATTTGGAGATGGCGTAACTACATCCTGACGTCAAAGTCAGAAACCAGAAAGCGCCGGGCAGGTGCAGACGAAAGCTCTCCTATCAAACGGAGATGCTCTCGAGGTCCAAGTCCTGAACTTGGAGCTTCCGGCAAGGGAGAGACAGCTTCGTTTTAGGAACGCAAGATGCCGAAGGATACCAGGTGTTAGGCCCAACCTAGCACATTACATTGGTTACAGCAATAGTCACACGATCGCTACAAACGTTTACATTATGCATATCAAACATGACAGCATCTGCTTACATTATCACTGGATAGGGGATCGTCCATTCATTATATAGATAGACGGATAGGTCCATAGTCCTTCTTTTATCATACTCATCAATTTACCTTATTGACCCCCTACCTTTTTATGAGCCTGTCAGCTGCTGCCTAATATTAGGAAGATAGTAGCAATTAAGAACAATGGACTGACGGGGAAGAAGACTTAGGGTATTTCTCAACTGTTGTGTCACATTGTGCGTCCTAACGTAATTCGAGTATTGAAATCCACTTCCCTACATTTCATTACTCACTTTTGTATCTCAAGCAAGCTCATTCAACGTGCTACGGTTAGTGTGGCAGATGAAGGCCACGTGACCCACCTCCACCGGGGATATCTATCCTGCCATTTCGGCCAGCCCAGCCTTCAGCCTTCACCATCAGCAGGCAGCGATAGCTGCACCAGCTGCACCAATATCACCACCTTCACAGGCTCATTGGTGCCACAGGGGATAACTTAAAAATCAATGTGGGCTGCAAGCTACTAAATTTGTTTATTAAAGAACCATGCAAGACCTTTATTAGCCCTATTCTTGTCCCGCGGTGGTGGTTTTTTGAGTCCTGATACCCCACTGATCGATCACTAGACCCATTGTCAGAGGTTGATCAGGTTATGTTCACACGTGACCGCAATATCACCGCATACCCTGGTCTGTGGTCGCACAGACCATAGGTACGGATTGTAACACACAGGGCTTGCTGACTTGTTGGCAGTTTTAGCCGAAGGTCGCTTGGTGCTGCTGCTCTGATGTTGCGCCGGTCTTTGTTGTTTAGCAGTAAGAAGGATATCATGGCATTCCTGCTTTTGATGCTTGCAACAGTTCGGGACTCGGCTGCGGCGTTAGAGTTGCTGGTCGCAAGCGTTTGAGGCGAAAGGTTGATAAACGCGAGGTCTTAACGCTCTACAACCCTTCTGCCCCTACCTACTAAGCTCACACATACAGTCCTACGAGTCGTCTAGCGTCTTGAATTTCTATCTAGTCAAGTTAGTCTTAGTAAATCTGTCAGTAAGGTTTCCTTACAATCTGGCGCCTGATAGCCACAATTTCTTGCCTATAATGATCGCGAATTTGTGCTTGGATCGCTTGGCCAACAAGGAAACCCTGGTTGATTCTCGTGTTGCCAACATTATAGCCGTCTTCGAAACTTTGCTGATCACGAATTTGTTTCCTACGGAATGCAACTTGCCGTTGACAAGCGACTACAAAGCTGAGCTCATCGAGAATGACATCAACCTCTGCTTCAAGCACATTCTTGACGCACTCCAGAACAGGCAATGAGCCACTACGGCTGTCACAGTCTAAAAATTGGGACATTTAGGAAAAGCTGGCACTTCTTACGTCGACCTACAGAACGATGTAATGAATTTATTAATCAAGTCGCATCATGACTAAGCGCCCTTAAGCTTAAAACTGAATACTCTTTTCGGTATTTCACTACCACGCTAAGCGCCGACCCTTTCAGGCCATATCCCGGCGCTTACCTAAATGCACAACCTTTGTGGATAGCCCGGAAATTTTCGACTTTGTGTAAGCGACACTAGAGCTGTTTCTCAGGTCCCGCGCAACACTGGAGGTTTCCTCGTCTTTTAAGTCTGAACGTGTCGCAAGGCGCATATAAGCCACAATTGCAGCTTAGCAATTGTGGATCCACTTTTGACTACGACAGTTATGAGCCCAGCTCGTGCTGCCCCCTGTCTATTGTCATAGTGCCAGAATGGCCTAAGTTTGCATTACCTGGCTTAGCCTGACCCCTGCGGGTTTGAATCCCGCGCCAACCATGGACGATTCCTTTAGCCTAGGATAAGCCGGACGGCAACCACCTAGACTTTGGCGAGATGTACCCAATTAGAAGGTTTCAAGAGTTGTGGCAGCTCCGCACCTATATCGGCGCGAATCTGGGGGGGTATGTCGCAAGGCGCATATAAGCCACAATTGCAGCTTAGCAATTGTGGATCCACTTTTGACTACGACAGAACGCAAAGAGAACCTGGCCACCGGGCCTGGGCATTAACAAGCTGTGGTGAAGCACTTATCCTGTGGCTTCTGTGGCTTATATCGCGCCTGGAAAGACACATCTGGCATGACTCGAGACCTCACGACGGGGCGGAGTCTATTAACGAATGATGCACTTTTAGCACTTTCGAGCGTGGTCTCATGAAAGCACGGTACAAGGCAGCAGTTGCAGCAGGTTAACTCCCGGAGGAGATCTCGTATTTGAAGTTGCCCACGTATTGTGGAAGGCTTATACAGCACGTGTGTGATTATGATTCTGAAACAGTTTGTCGCGAGAGACCAAGATTGCGTACAGACGAGACGTAGTCTAACGCATATCGACTCTTTCATCCTGCGGCTTGCGCCTCGGCTAGTTACGCAGCAAAGGGCCACTCTTGAGCGATACGGAAGCCGGTTTGCGTGAGCGGTGGCCGACCAGCTTAGGCCCCTTTGAGATGCATAAACGCAACATGAGAATTAATAAGTCGTAATTAGGCTTAAAAAAACCCACAGGTACCCGAATAGGTAAATACCTATCTAACCCATGGGTTTGATATAGATACCCATATAGGTTATAGGTTAGTATAGGTTATAGGTTTTTTGTAGATACATAGGTTATAAGTTTATAGGTTAGACCTATATAGGTATTATTAACTTATAGGTTTAGGTATTTTAGGTACCTATTAAAGATACTGTATAAAAGTAAGGAAATATGAAATTTACAACCTAAATACAAGTAGATAATAAATATATAGGAAATTAAAAAGAAAGCTTAACTCTATACTTTCTAACGCTTTAATAGCAATTTAGAAGTAAATACATCCTTATTATCCTTATTATCCTTAGAAATAGAGGATAATAGCTCTATTT